>RJWM01009226.1:0-10215 GCA_004363535.1 Dasyprocta punctata
AAAAAAAAAAAAGAGGAAGACCTAACAATCATAAAGATATATGCACCAAATACAGGAGCACCCAACTACATAAGGCAAATACTACTGGACATGAAAAACCAAATACATAGTAACACAATAATAACAGGGGACCTTAATACCCTATTGTCACATAGAGATAGATCAAGTAGACAAAAAGTTGGCAAAGAAATAGCAGAACTGAATCAAACCTGTGAATAAATGGACTTAATAAATGTTTACAGAGTGTTCTACCCAACAACATCAAAATACACATTTTTCTCAGCTGCACACAGGACATTCTCTAAAACAGACAATATATTAGCCCATAAAACATGCTTAAATAAATGCAAAGGGATTTAAATTATCCCAAGCATATTATCTGATCATAGTGCACTGAAATTGGAAATAAATGGTAAAAGAGACTGCAAAACCTACATAAAGACATGGAAATTAAATTACAACCTCTTGAACAACCAATGAGTTACAGATGAAGTTAAAGGAGAAATTAAACAATACCTAAAATTCAATGAACATGCAGATACAACATACCGAAACTTGTGAGACACAATGAAAGTGGTCCTAAGAGGAAAATATATAGCAATAAATTGTCACATCAAGAAAACAGAATGAGCACAAATAAACAACCTAATGCTACACCTCAAGATTCTAGAAAAAGGAGAGTAAGTCAAACCCAAAGCTCATAGAAGAGAGAAAATTATAAAGATCAGAGCAGAAATTAATGCAATTGAGGTTAAGAAAACAATACAAAGAATTAATGAATCAAAGAGCTGGTTTTTGAGAGAATAAGCAAAACATCTAGACAACCTTATCAAGAAAAAGAAAGGAAAAACTCAAATTCATGCAACAATGAATGAAAAGGGAGAAATTCAAAAGATCATGAATACCTGCTTTGAAAATCTTTACTGACATGGGGTGGAAAATACAGAGGAAATGGACAAATTCCTAGAAACGTATGAACTACCAAAGCTGAGTCAAGAAGATTTAAGAATTTTGAATAACCCAGTATCAGCTACTGAAATTGAAAACGTGATCAAAAACTTACCAACAAAGAATAGTCCAGGTCCTCATGGATTTACAGCTGAATTCTACAAGAAATTTAGAGAAGATTTAATGCCAATACTACTCAAACTCTTCAATGAAATTGAAAGGGAAGCAATCCTCCCTAACTCATTCCTGGAGGCAAGTGTAACTGTGATACCAAAACCAGAGAAAGACCCAACCAAAAAGAAGAACTATAGGCCAGTTTCCCTAACGAACACCGATGCAAAGATTCTCAATAAAATGCTGGCAAATAGAATGCAGCAAATCATCATGAAGATTATACATCATGACCATGTGGGATTTATTCCAGGAATGTAGGAATGGTTTAACATATGCAAATCAGTAAATGTAATGCACTACATCAATAGTGCCAAAGACAAAAATCACATGATCATCTTGATAGATGCAGAAAAAGCCTTTGATAGAATCCAACACTTGTTCATGATAAAAACCTTACAGAAGCTTGGAATAGATGGTATCTACCTCAATCCAATAAAAATCATCTATGACAAACCAAGAGCCAACATTATACTAAATGGACAAAACCTGAAATCTTTCACTCTAAAATCAGAAACAAGACAAGGATGCCCATTATCACCACTCCTGTTCAATATAGTTCTGGAAACATTAGCCAGAGCAATCAGACAACAGAGGTTAAGAAAACAATACAAAGAATTAATGAATCAAAGAACTGGGTTTTGAGAGAATAAACAAAACATCTAGACAACCTTATCAATAAATAAAAGGAATAAGGATAGGAAAGGAAGAAGTTAAACTGTCACTATTTGCAGATGACATGATACTCTTCATAGAAGATCCTAGAAACTCCATCAAAAGGCTACTACAGTTAATAAACAAATTCAACTGTGTAGCTGAATACAAAGTCAACACTCAAAAATCAATAGAATCCGTGTACACAAACAACAAACTCACTGAGAGAGAAATTATGGAAATGACACCTTTCACAATAGCATCCAAAAAAATGAAATACTTAGGAATCAACCCAACAAAGGATGTAAAAGACCTATATGCTGAAAACTCTAGTACTCTTAAAAAGGATGTTAGAAAATGGAAAGATATCCCTTGCTCTTGGTTAGGGAGAACCAATATTGTGAAAATGGCCATACTCACAAAACTGTTGTACAGATTTAGTGCAATCCCAATCAAAATTCCATTAACATACCTTATAGATCTAGAGAAAACACTCCTAAAATTCATCTGGAACCAAAAGAAACCTAGAATAGCAAAGGCAATTCTAGGTAACAAAAAGCAAGGCAGAAGGCATCTCAATTCCTGACTTGAAATTTTACTGTAAAGCTATAGTGAAAAAATCAGCATGGTACTGGCAAAAAAATAGACTGGAGAATCAATGGAACAGAACAACTACAAAGACACTCAGCCACCTTTATTTGACAAAGGGGCTAAACATGCTCCCTGGAAGAAAGATAGCCTCTTTAATAAATGGTGCTGGAAAAATTGGCTTTCCATATGCCGAAGAATGAAACTAGACCCATGTCTATCACCATGCACTAATCTGCAGTCAAAATGGGTCAAAGATCTAAATATTAGAAGAGAAACACTAAATTTACTGGAAGACAAGGTAGGCAAAAATCTTGAAGACATAGGGGTAGGCAAAGAATTCATAAACAAAACGCAAACTGCACAGGAATTACTTCAAAGAATCAACAACTGGGATCTCCTTTTATTAAAAAGCTTTTGCACTTCAAAAGAAATCACCAATGAAGTGAAAAGAAATCCCACAGAATGGGAAATAATTCTAGTCAACTGTCCCTCAGACAAAGGACTTATATCCAGAACATATAAGAATTGAAAAACATCAGGTCCTCCAAATTCAAAGACACAATCCAAAAATGGGCAACTGAGATGAACACACACTTATCAGATGAAGAAATACAAATGGCGAATAAATACATGAAGAAGTGCTCAACATTGCTGGTCATTCAAGAAATTCAAATTAAAACAATATTGAGATTCCATCTCACTCCAGAGAGAATGGCTGCCATCAAGAAATCAACTGATAACAAATGTTGGCAGGGCTGAGGGGAAAAGGAACCCTTCTCCACTGTTGGTGGGAGTGTGGACTGGTGTGACCACTGTGGAAATCAGTATGGAGATTCCTCAAAAACTAGAATTAAAAATCTCTTTCAATCCAGCTATTCCCCTTCTGGGTATTTTCCCAGAAAAATTAAAAGTGTCATGTCACAGCGATGTATGTGCATCCATATTTATAGCAGCACAATTTGTAATAGCTAAATCTTGGAAACAACCAAAACGCCCATCGACTGCAGAATGGATGAAAAATATGTGATATTTTTATACAATCGAATATTACTCAGCTATAAAAAAGATGATCTTGCGACTTTTATAGGTAAATGGAGGCAACTTGAAACTATACTCATAAGTGAAATAAATGAGACTCACATTTATAAATATCATAGTCTCCCTAGTATAAAAAAAACAATTAAAAAAACTGAAAGAGTAGTAAGATCCAAAATGTACAATAGATATTGTAATAAGGAAAGGGAAAGAAAGTGCTCAAAATTAAAGAACAGCTGGGATAAGGGAAAGGAGAAATGAAAGAAAGGAAAAGAGTATATGTTTGTAGATACACATATATAGTTGTATGTATGTATAAGTATGCAAGGTGGATAACTGTACTAATTCTCTGTTAGTTCATTGGAAAGAATAGTTTGTCTTGTCATTGTTTGATTGATTTTTTTATGCCTAGATTTTGTAACTCAAACAACTACTTCGAAGATAACAATATGAAATATATTGACTAGTATTGATTTCTTACTTTTTTTAATTCTATATTACTTCAATCTTTTTTTTCTGTTTTGCTTTTAAAAAAATAGCAATACCTTACCCACCAAAGGCTCAAGGGTGGAAAAATGCAAAGTCCTTTAAAACACTACTTTGAGGAGGGAACCACAGGATACTCTGCCCACTCAGTGTCACCTAAGGAAGTATTTACCTGTGTTCAACTGTCCAGGGACACAGAGTCTGTTGCAGCTATGGCCAAAGAAACATCAACTACTTTTCACATTGATGACAGGCACTGGCATCATCCACATAATGCTGATCTTGCAAGCATTCAAAATTCAAGAGCTAAGGGTCATAGAGGTTTTCACCTAGATTTCAAAGGGAGCCTTGAGAAATCAGGAAATATGTGACAGTGTCAGGATCCCTGCCAGGAATCCCTCAGAAGGTAATACATTAAACTGCAAGAATGAGACTAAAGCTTCAGTGGAGACCCCAGGAGGTGGAAGATGCCAGGAACATGGAATATTTGCAGATGGAAAGCCACAGTCAGTAAGTGGAATCAGGCCAGGAGAGGCCATGTGGGATGCAACTGGCACGGACACTGGGGAGGAGTTGCCCAAGCCATTGGAGCTTCACATCATGCCACCATTGCCCCAGATGCTGGATACAGAGCTCAGGACTTAGTGTTTGCCCTGCTAGGTTTGCTCTTACTTTGGTCTGATTTTTTTCTACCCCTATATTCCTCCTTTTGGAAATGAGAAGGTTTTCCCTGTGTGATTATATTTTGGGAGCATGTAACTTGTTTTTACAATTTTACAGGGGTTCACAGCTAAGAGTTTGCCTTGCATCATAGAGGAAACTTTGAACTTGACTTCTGAGAAATGCTGAGACTGTTGAGGATTTGGGGAAGGAATTAATGTGTTTCAATTTGTATTCATGATAGATTTGTCAGGCTAGGCAGATGTATTAATTTATTATTGTCTTTCTTTGGAGTATGGTTTGAGGAGATGTGTTTGGGTGTCAAGTTGACAAAAGATGGACTGTGATGGTCAAGCTTGATTGCCTGCTTGATCGGTTAAAGAGATCCCTAGGAGACTAGTAAAGCACATTTTTGGTTGTGTCTGGGTGGGTCATACAATGAAACTGTGAGCCAAAATAGCGTTTTTTCTTTTTAATTGTGTGTTAGATCATTCATTATAGAAATGGAAATTTGATCAGAACAGATCCAAATGTAGGTACATAGATTATAACGGGTTAATGTAGATTCATCAATTGCAGAAAACATATCAAAATAGATACAGTGGTACCTTGGTTCGTGAACAATTGCTTCTGTTCATGAACAGTTAAGTTTGCAAACAGCAACATTGGCAAAATCTTGCTTCCAATCACCAACTCAGCATCAGGCGATAAACATTACCATGGCCATCGTCTCCAGAATTGTGGAAAGAATTAAGTTTGTGAGCCAAGGAACCACTGTATAACACGCATGTAACAGGAGAAATTGATATGAAGGGAGTCTATACACATGTAAGATCAGAAGCTACGTTGGGATATCTTGATACCCTTCTCTCAATATCGCTGTGAACCTAAAACCCCACTTCAAAATCACAGTCAAGAGAGCAAGAATATGGTTCAATGATAGAGTGCATGTGGAACATGTATGAGGCCCTGGGTTAAAGCCACAGAACACAATCAATCAACTAATCAATATGTAAAGTAACTAATGATAAAAATAAATCTTAATGCAAGTCAATTTCTGAGACAACGTAATTATCAATTGATGAATGGATAAATGAAAAGTACTATAGTCATGCAGTGGAATACTATTTAATAATAAAAACAAATTGCTGATTATGCTACAACATGAAGGAACCTCAGAAATATTATAGATAATACTAGCCAAAATCATAGCTAACAAATTTTGATTCTATTTCTATATGCAGAATAGGTACATAGAAAAATAAATTAGTCAATGCTAGGATCTGGAAGGATGGAAGAATGGAAAGCGACTATTTAGGGAGTAAGGGATTTCCTTGCAAAGTGATAAAAATGTTCTGAAATTGGGTACTGTTAATAGTTGCACAATTCTGTTTATATATCAAAAATTGTTAAATTTTGCACTTTAGAAGGCCCCAGCACACTACGCCTGGGACTCGCCCAGGCTTGCCCCACACTCCAGAGGCTCTGAACTCCTTGCAACCAGACACAAGGTCCGGGTAGTGCCACACTCAGGGGTGTGCTATGTCTAGTTGCCTGGGTCCCAGAGATTCCAAACTCCACTCAGCCAGGCTCAAGGTCCAATGACACACCCCAGAGCTGCGTCTCTGCTAGCCACCTGGGTTGCACGGGTTCTGAACACTACATAGCCAGGTTCTAGACCCCAGCAACAAGCTCCGGGGGTGTGACCCTGCTAGCTACAGAGAGGATACAAACTTTGTCCAGCCCAGCATCCCAGAGTAACCCAACAAAGTACATCAGGGGAACACGCAGTGAGCCTCACAGACCACAGAACACAAGGGTCCAGCACCATAATCTGGGGGTGTGCCCTGGCTAGACATGGGGATATTGGAGGATTGAAGCTCTACCCAGCACAGTGTTCCAATGCAATTCATTAGGAGGCTGCATGCCCAGCCACACAGATCCCAGAAGAATATGACAAAATGAAAGAGCAAGAGGCAGTCTCAATCCTCCAGCCCACTGAGAACAAACCCAAGAGACACTGAAATGGAAGACACTGGGAGTCACACAATTGAACTTTCTGAAATGATAGCAAATTAAGTAAACAAACAACTCCATGAAGCTATAGAGAAACTCAAATCAGAAATAATCTCTCAGCTAAAAATTGAAATGACAATCATTATGAAAGAAATGCTGTGTGTATCTAAAGAAGATCAAGATAAAAAATAGAAGAACACAAGAAAATGATGGAAACTTTGAATGAACAATGTAAGACACAAATAGAATGCATGAAACAGACTCAAAGGGAAATTCAGGAAATGAAAAATTCCATGGAAAGTTGGCAAAACCACTTCAATGAAGCTGAAAATAGAATGTCAAACCTCGAAGACAGCATGGAAGCTTATGATCATGAAAGAAAAAATCTCTTAAAAATAACAAGAAACCAAGAAACAACAATTCAACAGCTGCAAGACAATGCCAAGAGAAACAACATAACATTAATATGCATCAGTGAAAAAGCAGGGGTAAATACTAATGACCTGCAAAGACTTTGCAGAAATAATAACAGAAAATTTTCCAAACATGGGAAGAGAATCTGATATACAGGTAAGTGAGGCATACAGAACCCCAATTAACCATAACCATAATAAATCTTCACCCAGATATATAATAATTAGGATATCAGAAATATAGCACAAGAACAAAATACTAAAAGCTGTCAGAGAAAAGAAACAGATCACCTATGAAGGAAAGCCTATCAGAATCACGGCAGACTTCTCAACACAAACCTTTAAGTCAAGAAGAGCTTGGAGTGAAGTATTTCAAATCCTGAAAGAAAACAACTTTCAACCCAGATTGATGTATCCTGCAAAACTGTCTTTAAAAATTGATGCAGAAATAAGATACTTCCATGACAAAGAAAAACTGAAGAAATTTAGGGCCACCAAACAACACTATAAAGAGTATTTAAAGACATTCTAGAAAGAGACAAAGATAGCTACAATCTTAAGAACAACAACAAAAGGAAACCACTAAGCAGGACAAATAATTAAACAGAAAATGGAGAAAACCAACAACAGAAAGATATCATGACAGGGATGAGTCAGTACATATCAGTTGTATCAATCAATGTAAATGGTCTCAACTCACCAATAAAAACAAATAGACTAGTAGAGCGGGTTAAGAAACAAAATCCAACAATATGCTGTGTACAAGAAACACATTTCACTCAAAAGGAAACTCACAGACTAAAAACCAAAGGATGTAAAACAATACTCCATGCAACAGGAACCCAGAAAAAGGCAGGGGTAGCTATTATGTTTGCAGACAATGCGAACTTCAAACCAAAAATGATCAAAAGAGATAAAGAGGGTCACTACATAACTGTTAGGGAAAAACTTCAAAAGGAAGAAATTACAATCATAAATATACATGCACTGAATATGGGAGCACCCAACTATGTAAGACAATTTCTAATAGACATGAAAAACCAAATAAATAATAACACAGTTATAACAGGGGACCTTAACACCCCACTGACACAGAGAGACAGATCAACCAAACAAAAAATCAGCAAAGAAATAACAGAACTGAATCAAGCTTGTGAACAAATGGACCTAGTAGATGTGCACTGAGTGTTCCACCCATCAACATCCAAATACATGTTCTTCTCAGTTGCACATGGGTCATTCTCTAAAATAGATCATATACTGGTCCACAAAACAAGCTTAAGCAAATGGAAAGGAACTGAAATAATTCCATGCATATTATCTGACCATAACACAATAAAATTGGAAATGAATGACAAAAAAACCCACAAGAAGCACATAAACACATGGAAATTAAGTAATGCTCTCCTAAACAATCAATGGTCACAGAAGAAATTAAACAATATCTACAATTGAATGAAAATGCAAATACAAATTACCGGAACCTGTGGGACACAATGAAAGCAGTCGTCAGAAGGAAATTTACAGCACTAAACTCCCACATCAGAAAAATGGAAAGATGACAAATAAACAACCTAATGCTATACCTCAAACTTCTAGAAAAAGAAGAGTAAGTCAAGTCCAAAGCCCAAAGAAGGAAGGAATTTATCAAGATCAGAGCAGAAATTAATGCAATTGAAACTAAGAAAACAATACAAAGAATTAATGAATTGAAGAGTTGGTTCTTTGAAAGAGTAAACAAAATTGATAAACCCCTAGCTAACCTTATCAAAAAGAGGAAAGAAAAAACACAGATTCATGCAATAAGAAATGAAAAGGGTGAAATCACTACAGACCCTGTGGAAATACAGATTATCAACACCTACTTCGAAAACCTTTACTCACATAGATTCGATAACACAGAAGAAATGGACAGATTCCTAGAAACCTATCAATTACCAAAGCTGAATCAAGAAGATGTAAAACTGCTGAATAACCCAATTTCAGCTAATGAAATTGAGAATATAATTAGAACCTTACCAACAAAGAAAAGTCCAGGTTCTGTTGGATTTACCACTGAATTCTACAAGAAATTTAGGGAAGATTTAATGCCAACACCCCTCAAACTCTTCAGTGAAACTGAAAGGGAAGTAAGTCTCCCTAACTCATTCCTGGAAACAAGTATTATCCTAATAGCAAAACCAGAGAAAGACTCAACCAAAAAAGAAAATTACAGGCCAATCTCCCTCATGAACATAGATGTAAAAATCCTCAGTAAAATACTGGCAAATAGAATACAGCAAGTTATCAGAAAGATTATACAACATGATCTAGTGGGATTCATCCCAGGAATGCAGGGATGTTTCAACATATGCGAATCAATAAACGTAATACACCATATCAACAGGACCAAGGACAAGAATCACATGATCATCTCAATAGATGCAGAAAAAGCCTTCAACAAAATTCAACACTCATTCATAATAAAAAAAAAAACATACAGAAGATTGGAATAGATGGTCTCTACCTCAACCTCATAAAAGCCATATATCATAAACCAACAGCCAGCATCTTACTAAATGGAGAAAAACTGAAAACTTTCAACCTAAAATCAGGAACATGACAAGAATGTCCATTATCACCACTCCTATTCAATATAGTTCTGGAAATATTAGCTAGAGCAATTAGACAAGAGAAAGAAATAAAGGGAATTAGGATAGGAAAGGAAGAAGTAAAATTACCATTATTGGTAGATAATACGATACTCTACATAGAAGACCCCCAAAAATCCATTAAAAGACTTCTAGATGTAATAACCAAATTCAGTAATGTTGCTTGATACAAGGTCAACACTGAAAAATCAATAGCATGTACACAAACAACAAAATCAATGAGAGAGAAATAAGGGAAACCACACCCTTCACTATAACATCCAAAAAAAATGAAATACTTAGGAATCAATCTAACAAAGAAAGTAAAAGATCTATACAGTGAAAATTACATTACTCTAAAGAAGGAAATCGAAGAAGATTTCAGAAAATGGAAAGATATTCCCTGTTCATGGATAGGAAGAATAAACATCATGAAAATGGCCATTCTCCCAAAATTATTATACAGTTTTAATGCAATCCCAATCAAAATACCACTTGCCTACCTCACAGAGCTACAGAAAGCATTCCTGAAATTCATCTGGAACCAGAAAAGACCTAGAATAGCAAAGGCAATTCTGGGCAACAAAGGAAAGGCAGGAGGCATCACAATC
>RJWM01009226.1:10315-69124 GCA_004363535.1 Dasyprocta punctata
GAAACTATACTACAAAGCTACTGTGATAAAATCAGCATGGTACTGGAATCAAAACAGACCTGAAGATCAATGGAATAGATTAGAAGATACAGCCACAACTACAAACACACTCAGCCACCTCATCTTTGACAAAGGGGCCAAATATGTACATTGGAAGAAAGACAGCCTCTTTAACAAATGGTGCTGGAGAAACTGGCTTTCTAAATGCCATAAACTAAAACTAGATCCATGCCTATCACCATGCACTAAACTAAAGTCAAAATGGATCAAAGATCTGAATATAAAAACAGAGACACTAAACTTGCTAGAAGACAAAGTAGGGAAAAATCTTGATGACATAGGAATAGGCAGAGAGTTCATGAACAAAAATCAAATTGCACGGGAAACACTTCCTAGAATCAACAACTGGGATCTCATCTTACTAAAATGTTTTTGCATGTCAAAGGAAATCTCCAACAGAGTGAAAAGAAAACCCATGAACTGGGAAGGTATCTTAGTCAACTGTCCATCAGACAAAGAACTTCTATCTAAAACATATAAAGAATTCAAAGAAATCAAGGACCCAGCCCAAAAATGGGCATCTGAGATGAATAAACACTTCTCAGACAAAGAAATACAAATGGCAAATAAATATATGAAAAAATGTTCAACATCAATGGGCATTCGGTAAATGTAAATTAAAACAACACTGAGATTTCATTTCACTCAAGAAAGAATGGCCAAGATTAAAAAGTCAACCGACAACAAATGCTGGAGGGGCTGTGGGGAAAAAGGAACTCTTCTCCACTGTTGATGGGAGTGTAGACTGGTGCAACCACTGTGAAAATCAATGTGGAGATTCCTCAAGAATCTAGGATTGGAGATCCCATTTGACCCAGCTATCCCATTTCTGGGCATTTTCCCAGAAGAATTGAAAACATCATACCACAGTGATATTTGTGCACCCATGTTTATAGCAACCCAATTTGTAATAGCCAGATATTGGAAACAATCCAAGTACCCATCAATCAAGGAATGGATAAAAAAGATGTGGCATATTTATACAATGGAATACTATTCAGTTATTAAGAAAGATTGCATTGAGACTTTTATAAGTAAATGGACACGACTTGAGACCATACTCATAAGTGAGATAAATCAAACCCACATGGGTAAATACCATATTATCTCCCTAGTGTAAGAAATTCAAAAAGTATGTATGATCCAAAATCTACAGTAAATACTGTGTAAGGGTAAAAAAACTGCTCAAAGAGCAAAAGTAATTGGGAAAGGGAAAAGGGGGAAAGAAGGAAGGGAAAAGGAAAAAGACATAAATCTGTATATATGTATATGCAAGATAACTAAAATGACTATACTGCTGAATGTATTAGTCATTGAGAAAGAACAGTTAATACTCCTATGATAGATCAATTTTGCTTGTCTATATCTGTTAATATAAACAACCATGTTGAGGATAACAATATGCAATATTGCAACTATTGTCAAGTTCCTATCATCTTGTTTTGTAAACCTATAATGTTACTGTTGTGGATTTGCTGTTGTTGTTTGCTTTTCTCCTTTGCTTTTTGTCTTTCTTATATGTGTCTTTTTTTCTCATAAATAAAAAAATAAAATAAAATAAATTTTGCACTTTAAAATGACAATTTATGGCAAGAGCAAGGTCGTGAGTTTGCTCCCTACCCACCCAAAAAAAGTCAATTTATGCTTTTTAAATTACACCTCCATAAAGTTTCTTTAGTCTAAAATTCACTAGACAAAGAATTGTAGAACTTGGATTCTAGTATAGGTGCCATCATATTTTTGTTTAACTTCACACTAGTGTTTGATCTTCCTGGTTTGGTCTCTTTAACTGTGGAATGAAACTTCACTACTATAAGTGCTCATTCATCTTTATAATTTATGACTTTATACCCCATCATTTTCTTTATGAAACTGTCTTTTGTCCTACTACATAAATGCGACCTCTTCTTTTTGGAACTAATACTATCACCCACCTTATTTGGCAACTATTTGTGCTTTGACTTCAGTCAGTGGAAAAGTGACCTAAGAGAGAAAACCCAAGACTGTCTTGTAAATGACCTTCAATGAGTTTTTATGTGTCTTCATACATGAGGTTTTTACATTAGGAAGGTGTTGTATGAAACGAAGCTATTAGGCAAAAACAACAGTAGTAACTCTTTCTAATATAATGTCACCAAAACAAGGGATTCATAATTTTCTCTACATTTGATAAAAAAACTTGATGCTAATTTTAGCCTAATAAATTATGTACTTCATGGGGAGTTTGATACATCAAAACAAATCTCTTTTTATCACATACACATGAGTTTCTACCCTATGTTGCAATAGATTTCCCAGTAAACTATGGCAGCTCCACTGTTGAGAGTCCACATGATGAAAATAAACCAAAATGAAAAGAACTAAAATGTTTGAACCACTGCTATTTAATTATAATTAATCAGGTCTTTATTATTTCAGTAGGTGTCCTGAATTACATTGTTTTTAAGCTATGAAATCTTTCAATAAGAGACCTCATTGGAGTATACTATTATTAAATCTGTATTGAGAGGTTAGGCCATTGTTTCCCTGCAATCATACTGAGTTTGCAAATTTTTTTTAAAAATAGAAAATTATATAGGCCTTGCTGCTGTACATAACATTCCATAGCATGTATTTGACATGCTGGAATTTTTGGACAAAGCGAGTTGAGTAAAAACACAATCAACTGTTTTTCACTTCTTTTTCCTATAATTACAAAAGATAATTATTTGAAAACTAATCTTTAGTTTTGAGTTCTTTCCTCCACTGATGAACTACACAAATTAACTCAAAAAACATTCCTCATTAATAAAAATACAAAAGGAAAAATTAGCCCTAACCTTTTAATCTTTAACTATGACCTCATAATCCTACCACATTCCCTTTATTATGCATAATTACAAGTTCAGTATATACCTAAATTTACTCTTAAATGTAGATTATAGAAAAATGATTTGTAATTGATAATGACAAATTAGAGCAGTATCAACCATTTTAAACCTATGAAAATTTAATTTGGATAATTAAAAATAAGTGATAACACCCAGAACATTTTTATTAAATACTTCATTTTGTATAAGATGTACCTGACAATTAAATTTATATTAAAGTGTCTTCAATTAAGTATTTATGTGTCTCAAATATATTCAGTTAAAATTTCTATATATCTTCATCTTGAAAATGATTTTTGTATCTTATACTACCATTGTAAATTTGTATTTAATGTATATTCATTTTGTACTTACTATTCTGCTGATGTAGATGATAATATTTAGCTGGTTTAGTTAAAACAGGGTATACTGGTGCTTTCTATAGTACTAATCACTATACTAAATTTTTTGTAATCTATCTCTCTCAACCATAAGAGCAATTCTATGAAGTGTTAGTTTCTTCTTTCTATCCACATTTTAGAATTAAGAAAATTGAGATTTAATGACATGCAGTATTTTGACCAAAGTCACATAACTGACAAGTGGTTTCATTGTATGATAGGTTTATTGGGGTGGAAAAACACATGCAGGCATTAGCAGAGAACTCACAGTCCATCATGACTGTCAGAGAAGGGGCCAAATAACATACATGAACTATCTTGTAAGTGATGATTCACAGATAATGCAGAACCAATGAGTTTAAAGGTTATAATTTAAAACATTAGTGTTATTGTACAGAGTGTGCACTAGATTTTTTCCAGTGAAATAGAATCAATAAAATATATAGAGAGAAAAGTATCTTTTTAAATATAGATGTAAATGTATCTACATAGATAGGTCAACAAAAGAAGGAGGAGGAGGAGAGATGTTAAGGAGATGCTCACGTGAATATAGAATTAGCTCTTCCCAGGGAAGAGTTGATATTGCAGCTGAAATTCAACTCTGAAGCCCTTCTGCAGGAAGAAATTGTTTCGGCATAGGGGAGATAAGTGTTGGTTCTAGTAGAGCTTTTAACTGATTGGATAAGAGCTACCACATTATGACAAACTATCAGCACTCTTCAAAGTTTACCGATTTAAATATTAATCTTACTCAAAATCACTCTCACAGAAACATCCAGAATAATGTCCAACCAAATATCTGAATACTATGGACCCAGTTTGCACATAAAATTAGTCATTACAGGGTATTTTTAAATATATATAAAAACTCGTACTCTAAACATCATGCTCTATGGTAGAGAGTTGTACAGATTTCTCTTCCCTAACAGAGGTAACCTCCTTGAGTTGCGGGTTATATTTACCCTTCTATTTTGAGGATCTATCACAATGCAAGGAAAAGCACATAGAACATTTTCAGGAATTCTTGTTAAATTGAATTAAACAGGTTTTGCTTAAATTGAATTGAATTAAAATCTGTTTCTAGCCTTTTAAGACCTCTAAAAAGAAAAGTATGTCCAGAATAAATTAGTGCCATAGATAAGTCCAGAGTTTTGGGAACTCATAACTCTGTCAGCTTCCTTGGTTGCTCAATTTATTGCCAAAAATTATACATTAGCTATATATTGCTATATAACAAATTACTACAAATATAGCAGCTTACACCAACACACATTTTTTATCTCACAGTTTTTCCAAGTTAGAAATACAAGTCAGCCTAGCTGTATGTTCTGCTTCAGGGACTCACAGAAGGGTTCAGTGAGCGATCAGCCAGGGCTGGGATCTCATCTTGTGCCCAACTGAACTCCTAAACTCATGCAATGGTTGTTAAGATTTATTGCAGTTAGACTGATGGCCTCAGTTGCTTGCTATTGGCTAGAGGCTGCCCTCAGCTCCTCACCATGTGGGCTTCTTTATACAATGACCACTTCATCAAAGCCAGGATGGGAGAGGGGCAGTGTTGAAAGTCTAATAGCAATATAGACGTTACAATTATATATAATCGTGGAAATGGCATCCCTCACTTTAGCTATCACCTATTGGTTAAAAACAGGTCACAAGTTCTACTCACATTCAAAGATGGGATCGTACAATAGCATGAGGAATTGAGGAAAATTGGGAGCTCTTTGGGGTTTGTTCACACACATTCTTATGATTAGACTCTGGGTTGAATTTTCAGAAAGTTCAGCTCTGCAGCTACAGATTCATAAAAGTTTCAGACCTTTCAGAGACACCTGACTCACATATCAGGGGGCAGAAGTCCAGAGATGAGACCAGATGAGCTCCCCTGCCTCAAAGAAAAAATCTCACAAGCCACCTCCTTCGTATCATCAGGAGACTTCTGAGCCTTCCTCTACACCCAGACACTATCTTAAGAGACAGGTGAGTCTCAAAAGAATACAGGATATTCACTTTTCTAAAGATTTAATTAAACAAATATTAAACTAGACAAAAATATTGTTTTTTCACGAATTCAAGATTTGCTAGATCAGTTGGAGCATGTGAGCATACATAAGTGTGCGTGCATGGGCATGTGTGTACACATACGCGTGTGTTGTTAGTCACTTGCCGATTGCTGAGACACAACACCTGACACACAATGTAAGGAGGTAAACTCTGTTTTTGTTCACAGTTACTGTCCGTGGTCATTGGACTCCAGGAGAGATAGCATGTCAGTGGGGCACAGCAGAGGAAAGCTGCTCATGTCATGGTGGCCAGGAGGTAGAGAGAGAAGGAAGGATTCAGAAAGTTGCTGTACCTTTCTGCGTCACGCTCCTAGCAACCTGCCTCTCTGGTCAGGGCCCCACTTCCAACAGCAAGTCAGTGATAACACTCCCATGATTTAGTCTTCTTCCAAAAGCCCTGCCTATGAGGACATGAGGACTTTGGGGAAGATTTCTAATATAAACCATAATAGTGTGAGTGTGTGCGTGTGTGTGTGTGTGTGTGTGTGTGTGTGATTTGCATATTACTCTGTTTTTCTTTCTATGCTAGCCAGTGAAGTATTCTGGAAAGAGATTTGCTTAGCAAGAGAAAATGAATACACAATGTAGTGTGAGTGAGCTTTCAACTCTGTAAAATTAGAACTGCCTGTACCTATATTTAACTAACTGATCATTTATATACCCCATATGGTTTTCCAATCAGGAGACAAACTCCTAATCATTTTTCACAAGTACAGGCAAAGAAGATTATGATTTTCTCTCTTAAAGACCAGAGCCAAATGTTTAAATTGCCTAGGAGTGGCTGTGAAGCTATTTCTTTCAGGCATCAAGAGAAAGATTTAAAAAAAAAAAAAAAAGACAGATTCAAGGACTGGGGTTAGAGAAAACAATGGCCACAGCACAAACAAGCCCAGTCTGGGAAGTGGCACCATGCGCAGGCCTACCGTGGACTGGGAACAGCCAGACCCCAGCCCCTTCCAGCACAAGGGCTGAGAGACAAGAAGTACCATCCCCCCACTACCACCACCACCAAGCGGACCGGAGAAACACAGGCTGTGATGATAGCTATCAAGGTGAAATGCAATTGGATGCCTGTGGTGCTTTGGTATTTCACTAACATTGCAGGTCTAGGGCCAGTGGTCTGATCATAGGTTCAGAAGATATCACTAAGCAATATGTCATCTCACAGGGAGGGGGGGCTCCTTCTGTTGATTCCCTGTGGTCTTCTTTTGAGGTCCTATGTCATTTTCACTGTTTTGTTGGTTGGGTTTTATTCTCTTTTGTTTTGTTTGATTACATTAAATCCATGTCAGGAGAAGCTATTTCAAAGATAGCAAGATATATTATAGTAGCAATTTTGGATTTACTATTGGCTTGTTTTGAAGTCATTTATCACATTCATTGTTTTGTTTTTATTGTTTCTATTCTATTTTGTTCTGTTTGATTTATACTATGTCCAAAGTTATCTGCAGCTATTTTGAAGACATCATTATGTGGCATAATGGTAACTACTGTTGATTTCACATTGTTTTGAAGTCCTGTGTCTCTTACACTGGTTTGTTTTGATTGCTTTTATTCTGTTATATAATCTTCAAAATAAAAAATAAATAAATAAATAATAGCTAACATATATTGACCTATGACCAGGATAAGGTTTTTCGGTTTTTCCTAACTTTTAGTTTAAAACTATTCCAGTCTGTATAACAGTGAAACAAATAGTACAATGAACTTACCTACACTGCTGCCATTAATTCACCAGTTAACATCACACTATATTTGTTTTTATCTCTTGCTCTATATATATACAAAAGTATATATGCATACATGTGGTATATGTGCAAATATATCTCTTATGTGTACATATATACACATGTATGCAAATATACATGTATATATACACAGATGTATACATATATAAACAGATACATCTGCACATATATATGTATAGGCATATGCATACAGATATATATATACACATATATACTTTAAAATACATATATGTATACACACAATGGCATGAATTTCTGACAGCCTAACTTGCAGCATATGGTCTTAATAACTGTGTCACTCTGATTCATTGAGGGGAAGGTGAGAGCAATCTAGTGATGGTAGGATACACAGGGTTCCTGTCCTCAGGATGAAAGCACCAGGAGAAAGCATATGGCTTGGGGTGGGAAGAGTACAGAGGAATAAAAGATCTTTCAAATGAGCAGTGAAAGTGAAGAATATTTTATAAGAGGACTTGACTATCAAATGAATAGACCCACTAAGGCAAAATCATCCATATTTTTTTCCTTTTACTAAGGATTAAAAATAAGTATCTTAGACTTGGTATCTGGAAGCATAAGCCCAGTAGGGCAGAGAGTACATTCTACTTGCTTTGATGTGAATCTAAAACTATGTTGCATTTGGTCAGGTACTTAAATGCTTAGTCATTGCTTCTGATGTTAATAGGCACAGATTTCTGAATCAATGGGTTATCCATTCATTAGAATTATTTTTAACATTATAGGAACAATATGCCAATCCTCATAAAAGCTTTTTAAATTTATCTTTTTAACTGTCATGAATATAGCCCTTGGGATCTGTAATGCAGGAACAATTATAGAGGATCCATTTTACAACATGAATATGCATTAACCCTTGCTCATCATGGCAGAAAAAGGAGGCCTAATGAGTTATTTTAAAAATCCTAAAATTCCCTAAAGATTATGTACACAAAATTATGTCAAAAGGTTGTTCATTATGTTTAAGATCAAGAAATCAATGCTGTCACTGTAATCAACACTCAGTATAGCTGTATCTATATACAACACAATTGCTGAGCTCAAACTGCATTTGAGAAATCTTCAATAGTTGAGGGAGTGAAACAAAGTAATCTTCTGAGTTTGTCTTATAAGTAATAAGTTAGAAATAAATCTTGCTTCTATTCACAGCTTCTCTTCTCAAAGGTACCCATTGTTTTCACTAGTTCCCTCTAAAAGTAAATCTCATTTCTCTCATTTGTACAGCCAGTGGCTTCCAAACTTTTCTCATGGAATTTTATCATGAGAAATACATTTCATATACACATGAATATATATTTATAGAAACACTTATTTCAATGCATTTACATTTGTGTGTATAATTTAGAAAGCTCTTTCTGCCCCCTCTCCATTATTGCGGTATTTTTCAATCTGATTAGCAGCCTTTTAGAGGGCCATGGAATCAATTTAGTGAGTTTAATCAACATTAGAAAACAGAAAAAAAGTAAAATGTTCAGAGTTCATTGCAAGGAATAGAAGTTAATAATTGTTTCATGAAAATTTTGTTTTGATTTTGCATGTATTTAGGAGTATGTATTCTGGTCATGAAATAAAATGTATATCTTGCTGTGGATCTTAGTCCAAAATACTTGAATTACTATTTTGTGACAATTGCAGGTTTAGAAATATTGCAGTCTAAAGGACCACAGGAAGTTGCCTTTACACTCACAAATGCTTTATTGTGATATTCATAATATTGTAAGTTTTCATTATGTCACATGTTAAATTCTTGCTCTATGGCCAGAGAAAATGAGTGTGAAAAATGTGACTCAGCAATGTATACTATGCAAAGGACCATTTTGAAATACAGATAAATACTAAATTGTGGTTCTCTGTGCAATAACCCTGTGAGCATCATAGCAATTTTTTGGAAAAGTGCATTATGGGAAGTATATAATATCCAAGTTTATTTTTTAGAAATATTTCCATTAATGCATTATTAATTTTAATTTTAAAAAGTTTTATTTTATTAAACATGAGTACTTAATGGGAAAATAAGATATCAATAAAATAAAATGTTAAATTTTTAATATGTAATGAGTGTTCAGAATAAACATTATTTTCAACATTGTTTACCTGCTCACAAGATCTAAAAATAGCAGCAGAAATTAATTCCTATGTGACCTACAATGAAAATACAAACAAAACTCTATCACAGAATAATCTTTACTTCAGTTATCACACCTACAACAGTTTTCACACATGAGAACAGCACATTCCATTCAAAGGTATCACTTACAGTGATAGCACATGTGTTTTGTTTTCCTGTCTTCTTTGGTAGGACATACTTGACATCTTGCTGGTCTTCTGGTTCTCTTAGGAGGTTTTTATAATATTTCTCATGTCTATCCACTGGTTAGCTCCAGAATTCTTTTGCAGAGTTCTTTGGAGAGATACATATTGATCTTCCTCTAGTGTAGTAATTGCTCATTTATCAGTTTCAGTCCCAATCCTCTCGGAAAATTTCTTTGTGATATTTTGTGGTTGATGGATTCCTTGTAAGCTATGAAACTATGCTTGATGTGTTTAGGATCAAGTAAAACACAGCCATCAGCCAATACTTTCTGCTTTGAGTGACACTGTGGATGCTGCATTACAACTACTACATCGCCATTAATAACATTCATCTTTCATTTTCTTATAAAATGTGAGCATTTCTGACTTCATTTGTGTTGAGGGTTCACTATCAATCTTGTTTGTGTGTTTGGAGACAGGGTCTCCCTACATAGTCCAGGCTTGCCTTGAATTCACTGTGCAGCACAGGCTGACCTTGAATTCACAGGATCCTCCTGCCTCAGCCTCGCAAGTGTTGGGACTACAGACCAGGACTACCATGCCTGACTTCATTATCAATCTTATCATTATGGTATAATGTTGACAGTATCAACACTATTTTGTTTTTCTTCACCATATAAGAGGTCAATGTTATGTTTTTCTGAAATCTAAAGATTGTACTATGCATCTCTCTATTGTGAATTTGCAACATTTTTCAGGAATCTCATCTTCGTTCTTGTGGATAGTTCCAATGCTAGACCTGGTCAACTGGTATTCTTTTAGCATTGTAACATCAATGGGTAACTAGGAAACCAATTGTCGAATGTGACATTTGGATTACTTTTTGAAATAGGTGCCACAAGTCTGTCCACAACATCATCTGGGTTACTACTGCATGAAGAAATTTTTTTTCTTTCTTGACAGGTCTTTTTTTGTCATCAAAAAACAGACAGTTTTGAAGGAAGCCAAATCCCTTGAGTGTCATTATTGCTCTAAAAATCTCAATGCCACGTCTGTCACTCCTCCATAAATCCTTTAGACTCTGAAGATTAGAATGGTAAAGTCCTACTATGAAGGCTTTTGGTTCAGGTAGTGAGGTGTCATGATAAATATATGTTTCTATATTGCTATTGATGCATATAGAATGTTTTACTTGTATTTCATTATTCGTATATTTCCAAACATCTTGTTGTAGCATATAGTCCATTAGGAAAACTTTCCAACATTGAATGGCAGTGCTGGCATTCAATCCAAAAGGTTTCACCCCTAACAAAAACCTAATACCATTTTCTGACCTAGTTCTAATGATGGAACATTCAGGCATACATGACCATTTTGTAGCATTTTGACTAGTCAAATATTTATTTGCATTACAATTTTCTTCCTCAGCTGAATCAAGGTCTTCATTCTCTATCTGTCCTATCTTGCTGACTTCTTTGGTTTACATGATCCAAGTCATCATTGGTAGCCAAGGCACCTAATAACTTACTCTCAACCTCCTCCCAAAGTTGTGAAAGTGAATTATTGTGAGACATTTTACTTAATTAGGCCAATTCTACAAGAAAAAGTCAAAACATTTAATAAAAAAATTATAAACACACAAAAATGTAACATGGCTCATAATGTGTGTTAAACTCTCCTGCTGACACTTCGACACATGTATACACACCTTGCCATTCGTCATACCAAGTGGGTGAACACAAAAATTCCTGTATTCCCTCAGGGCAGCTACCAAGTCACACAGCTGGCTACCAATATACTAAAGTACATACTTTATTTGGAAAACAGCGGTACATGTGTCTGTGACCCTGAGTGAGGAACTGATTAAACTATGGTTCAAAAGGAGACAACTCTAGAAAATATCAAAAAAGCAACAGCCTAAACACTACCAAGAACACTACAGTGTACTCATAGGAACTAAAATTGGTGTCCTAATAAGGAAATTAAAGCTATTTCTGTATTTGAGTGAAATTTCATGATTAAACATGAATTCTCTCAAATTTAATATCAGAAATGTACAGCTCTTTGAACAGGAAAAACATTTCCTTCGTAGTTACAAATTTGACATATGTTTACCAGTAGCATGTTTCCATGATAGGCAGGTAGAAAGGAAGATCTACAAATATATGTGGGCTGAGAACGAGGTCCAAGAGACGATACCATGACAATTGAAAAAACTTAACGAAGATAAATAAAGTATTTTAATCTTAATTCAAAAGATATTTTCATATTCCTGTTACCTGAACAAGTCATTGCCCTGAGACAGAAGTTCGTAACAGAGGGAAGAAGTGTTGAATGAAAGGAAAGTTAGAATGACTCCTAAAAATGGATGTTTATTTTTTAATAGTAAGAATTATTATGACAAGGAAAATCTCTTAAAAAAATAAATAAATACCAGCAATTCAAATTGAAATAATTCACAGCAGCCAAACAAAGAGATGAACTAAGAAGTGGACTGAACCAAGGGTTTGGATTAGCTTACATAATAACTTTGTTCCTTTTCTCCTGTTAAAGATTTTAAAATAATCCTTGATAATTGACACAATACATCAGTCAGCTGTTGTCAATAAGCAAAGCATGCATGAAAGAAGTCCCTAGCTTTTGTTTTGAAAGCTACAGATTAATTCCGGCACTGACAGTAAACCTGCCTCCGGGTAGTACTGCAAGTCAGCTTTCTGGACAGTATTTTTTTTTTCACTAGCCAAATCATAGGATGGAATATGCATAAACTCTTGAAAGACATTCTCATTAGTATTCCTACCCAAAGTCGCCTAACTTTGGGCTATCACTCCACAGGAGAAGCGGGTAGACAAGGAAGAAAAAGGGGAAGAGAGAAGGCAAAATTTTCAAAGTACTGGCCACTGCCCTGAGACACAAATTTCTTTGTACATGGTAAAATAAGAGACTAAACTCCACTGGTGTGCTGTTTAGAGAGTATAATAAGGAGATCTATTGCCTAAAATATTATTGCCAATTTTTGCTTTCTGCTTTTAAACATAACTACAGGACAAGATATTGAGTTGCCAGGATTTACCCCTTAGTATTCACATAAAGAAATAATGAAAAAGTATAGGAATTCTAAAAATTGTGCTTCCCATTAGGAAAACATTCTGTTTCATAGTTCCATAAATTCCCCTTCCCATTAAGTGTAGTAGTCAAGAAGATTCTCTTGGATTCTTCTACATACTCTCCAATCATGCTTTAGCTACAGATGTTTAAAAAGTGTTTTAGCATTTAAACATGATGATTTGTCCATTAACTAATGAGACTGAAAGTATAGCAATGGTATGAGAATTTCTCTGAAACCTAAGGGAGGGACCAGCAGAAAAGTTATTACCAGTCATTATTCCCTCCAAATGCCTTGGGCCTTGCAAACAGTATAATAGAAGAGGTAGAGACAGTTATACTGGAGTTGTTTGCTTTGGGTGTAAATACCATATTATTTTTCTTATTAGAATATAATTGATTAGGCATGAAGATATCAGCAACTAACGCCTGCTTTAATTAGATGGGTACTAAAAAAAGATAGGTACTAAGCAATTTAATAATTTTTATAGTGACAAGCTGTTCTCTTCACTCATCCATGAACAAAAATCATATTACAGTGGTTAACCTATTTAAATGGGAGGGGTGAGTATCATTTAAATATTCTACATGGAGGAAAAAAAATGTCTTACACAGAACGATAATCTGCTAATGGACTATGTTTAAATTGTAAAGTCAAAACTGTAAATAAACATTAACAGTACACTTATTATCTGCTAGACAATGGGTATTTGAATATAGAGAAAAGCCAGTAACCTCATATTTCACTGTGAAGCTCAGGGCCATTTAAACATATAATATCAATAAAGTGAGGAAAATATTAATGTAAACATATACAAAGCACCACAATAACCCAAACAATTTACTGGAACACTCTCTGATTAGTTGGCTTTAAAGGATGAGAATTTCCCTGATAATTTTTCCTGGAGAAAGGGTATTTATGACATGCGTAAATTACATACAAAAAAAAAACCCAAAACACTCGGTATAATATGCTCATATAATAGTAAGTTGAAAGACATCACCTACAACAAATTTAAGCAAATTTATTGAACCCAGAATGTACCAGAGTAGGCATTCTGGTCACTGGTTTTAGTTATCCTTTGCATATATCTCCTCTTTCCTGATTATATCTAAGTTCCTCATGTGATACTAGCTCTCCCACACTGTGTGGCATTTTGGTGAAGTGTTAACTCCAGGTTCTCATTCTTTGCTAAGAACAGGCAAATTCTTCATGTCATTAAAACAGAAGATGGGGAAAACATGACCTTTCTTTGCCTAATAAGACTGTCTTTCTGGGATTTTGATACTTGATATAGAACAAAAAAGATGTTGAAGGTTAATTCATCTCAAAAAAAAATATCAAGACTAGACTATTCCTGAGGTTCGTATGTTCCAGGACCCTTTTAGAGTTTGTCACCACATGGAGTGTCAGACAATCAAGAAACAATAGCCATTTACTAGACTAGAGTGAATAAACTCTCCCTTAGAGAAATAACATGCTTTCCCCAACACCAAAGGAGTCTGTTCCACTTGCACGTAAGGCCATCTGGAAAGCACGGAGAAAGAAACCCCTCAGTGGGAAAACCTCAGCAATGAAAGGAGCCCAAGTCTCCCATCCTGCAGTGGATTCACTCTGTTTGCTCTTCTGAAGTCTTAGCAGAAAGAAACCACAAATGCTTCCATCAATAGCCACATTAAAACATCCTCATATTTGTTATTCTTCCTCTTCTGGTTCACTCCAACCATTATCTCACTCTTGCTTTCTGGGAGCATCTCCCAGAAAACTCCTACCAGCGACTCTGCTGTGCAGGAAACCTACACCAAGACACACTCGCGGTTCATTTACTCATCACAACCATCAGATGGGGTGGGTGTTAATATTCCCCAGTGAACAGGCTAAAGAAGAAGTTAATTTGTCCATCCAGTTAATGGAATAGATGCAAACTGAACTCTAATATTTCTGATTCTAAAATCTAATTATGATGCAAAACAACCCAAAACTACCAAATAGATGGATATAAAAAATTAACTAATACATTAGTGTAATTGTAAAGTACATGAATTGTTTTGCTTATTACTTATATATGTCTTCTTTGGTGATGCTACAGAAAAAAAAAAAAAAACTATGTTCACTAGGTTAGATGGATTTGTCTCCAATATCAGATCCAGAAGTGGGCATAGACCCCAAGCCTGGCCAAGGAGAAAAACGAGACTCTGATTTCAATGTGTTGGTTTCATTTTTGGTTTTGTTTTCTTCTTGAAATATCAGTAAACACTGGTACCACCAAGGCAACCATGAGGGGCAAGTCTAACTACAAAGTTAGTCAAATATGAAGGAAAAGAGGATGGAGATGGTAGTAAATTTTCTGAATTCTGGAATGAGATAAGCAACCTCATACTTTTTTCTTGATGTCAATTTCATTCGATTTGTGGGCTTATATCACTTGTCACTATTATTTTATTCTCTGTAACCCTTATACAAAATCTCAGACTTGCAAGTGATTTTGAAGATCACTTAATAAGGTCATGTAAACAAAAATCTGGATGCTCACTTCCTGTTCCAGGGCCTCACCTCCAATAATGAGGAGTTTGCAGCCTCCAAAGACAGATTATCTTTAAGATACTTGAGATTTTTAAAAATCCTTAGTGAAATCTATATTCCAGCCAAGAAAGGGCAAATCATAAATAACATAAATAATAAATCAGTTCATTACAGAGTATGTTAAATGTTAATAAGTGCTATGGAAATAAGGAAATGCCAGACCAAATAAGAGGGGCTTAGAGAGAGTGACACAGGTTACCCTATTACCACATTGATAGCAGTCAGCTAGCTCATCTCAGAGGCACAATACCCAACATAGACAAATTAAAGAAGCAGAGATTTAATTTACTTACAGTTTCAGAGCTTTGCAGTTCATGATCAACTGGTTCCAACATCATGTAGAAAGGGCATAGTGAAGCAAATATGCTTACGATATGTCTTAGTTACTTTTCTCGCATTGCTGAGACAAAAAACCTGATGCCCAAAATTAGGGAAGGAAAGGTTTATTTCCTACAGTTTTTGGAGGTTTCAGTCCTTAATCAGCTGGCTGCAAGGCAGGGTGACATGGCTGAGGGGCAACCATTCATGGTGGCTGCAAACAGCAAAGCGTGAACCCGGCAAGAGAGATACACACCATCTTCCCACCCTTACATTGTATGCCAGCTCCCCGCCGGGTGGGTACAACACTCACATCACCAATCCCAGCGCCGGACAACAAACCAATCACAAATGCCAGAATCAGCCACATCCATGATTACATGAGACTTGATGGGGGGCCATCTGAAGACAACTATAATACCATAGTTCATGGTGGCCTGGAAGCAGAGCAGGAAAAGAGCACCAGAGAGGAAGGGGCTAGGGCTATAAACCCCCAAGTCCATGCCTCTCAGCCCCATCCATACACACACAAAAAGTGTGCTCCACCAATCCCCAACCTGGATCCCAATGTCAATCATGTTGAAACATTGCCCTAACCAACAAAGTCAGCATGATTTAAAGGCAGACTTAAAAGAGGATAAAGAGTTAGCCAAGAAGACATCTGGGAATTGAGTATCTCTGGCAGAGAGAACAACTAGAGCAAAGGCCTACCTTGAGTGTGTACCTGGCATATTCTAGGAGTTGAAATAAAACCTAGTGGCTGAAGGTGAATGGACCAAAGAGAGTAGTAGATGAGATCTGAGGGCCTAAGAAGTATATGTTATATAGATTTCTAAGTTATACATTTATCATACTGCTGTATAGCACACTATCCCATGCTTAGCAGCTTTGAATGATAGTAAACATTTATTATCTCACATAATTTGCATGGTTTCAGAATTTGAGAGTGGTCTATTGGTCGATCTGACTCTGGGCCTCCCAGAAAGTTGCAGCTACAGTGATGTGTGGAGGTGCAATCATCTTAAAGTCTGGCTGGGGCTGGACGATTGTTTATTCTCAGTGCTACTGGCCCAGGGCATCAGTTCCTGGCCATATGGACATCTCATTGGATTGCTTGAGTGTCCTCAGGAAATGCACCTGCTTTCCTCCAAACCATTGCTCCATGAGAAAGAGGCCACTGCAGCTCTTAATCTAGCCTCCAAAGGCATGCAGCATTTGTTCAGCAAAATCCTATTACTTATACAGGCCAGGGATATTGGACATGAGAGGAAATTACATCATATTCTAGAAGGTTAGGATTATTTAAGGCTGTATTAGAGACTGGCTACCACAAGCCATAATTAGTATCTGGGTTTTGCTATGAGAAAATCAAGAGTCATTATGAAATTTTAAATAGCACACTATGCCAGGCACAGTGGCACATGCCTGTAATCCCACCGCTCAAGAAACTGAGGCAGGAGGATCACCATAAGTCCAACTCCAGCCTGGGTTACATAGTGAGTTCAAAACCAGCCTGCACTACATAGCAAGACCTTGAAAAAATTATATATATATATATATTAAATGGTGCAGGTTTTTTCTTTTAACTGTATCTCTCTGAGTGCTGGGTTTTTTGCTTTCTGTTTTGGTTTTTAGTTTTGATTTTTGTTTTGGGGTGTGTGTGTGTGTTTTATTTTGTTTGATTTGTTTGGCTAGAGTAATTTTAATTTATTTTTTGAGCAATTAAATTAAGATTCTATTGAAGGAACCAGTGGTACAGGGATTACAAAGTTCTTGATTAGGAAAGTAGTGAATCAATATCATCATTATTCCCACATAGGCAAGCAAGACACAGAAGAGAAAGAAAGAAAGAAAGAAAGAAAGAAAGAAAGAAAGAAAGAAAGAAAGAAAGAAAATAACCAAAAGGAAACTGAGAAAGAGCTCTCAGTAAAGTAGGAGCAAAGTGTAATAACTATTACGGAAATTGTCTTAGTTACTTTTTCTCTCATTGTGGAGACAGAATACCTGACACCCAAAATTATGGAAGAAAAGGTTTATTTCTTACAGCTCTTGCAGGTTTCAGTTCATACTCAGTTGGCTGCAAGGAAGTGTGGCAAGGCAGGGTGGTGTGACTGGGAGGCCATCATTCATGGCGGCAGCTGCAAACAGCAAGGCACAAACAGCAAGAAAGAGAAACATGCCTTCCTCTCGCCCTTACACTGCATGTCGGCTCCACCCCTGGGCAGGTGCATCACCAATCCCAGTGCTAGACAACAAACCAATCATGAACACTAGACTCAGATGTGCCCATGATTATATGAGGTTTTAGTGGGGGCCATCCAACTGATCACACTATAACATCCCACCCCTGGCCCCCCAAGGACTCATGTACATCCTTAATACAAAAGACATTTAGTGCATCTCCAAGAGTTGCCAAAGCCCTAACAGTTTTAGCATTGCTGAAAAGTCCAAGTCCCAAATCTCCTCTGAAATTTATGTCAAACTCTTAACTGTAACTCCCTGTACAAATGAAAATGAGGTTAAATACTTCCAACATTTAAAGGCACAAGATAAACATTACCATTCCAAAAGTAACACACAGGTGAATACAAAGGATTGGAACGATAGCAAGTTCAAAATCCAGCAGAGGGAACATTAAGTCCTATAGTTGCAGGTCCAGCACCTGAAAAAATCTGTGGCAAATTGTGAGCTCCAAAAGGTTTGAGTGACTCCTCCCCGGCAGCACTTCCAGGGGCTCCATTTTTCACAGCTTCTCTCTTAAGCTCATTCTGTTTGATTCTCGCAGCTTTCCTTAGATGATCCATGTTCCTGGCTTTTTCAAACTTCTGGGTTTTCCATTGTACCCTGGGCTTCACCCTTACATCTTTACATATTGCCTTCTGCAGTCAGGGAGGAAGCTGCTCATTTTCCTTGCACTTAAAACCAGCACCCCGCGGATGCTGCCAAGGTCTGCTGCCAGCTGGAGCAGTAGCCAGGCTTTCCTCTCTCTTGGCTGTAGGGGTCAAGTGCCTGGATCACTGAGCTTTCTGAACCTGATTGTGAGGAACAGGCTTTCTATGTCACTGCCATTCTGGAATCTGGTGTGGCCACCACGATTTTGAAACCTCCGGTGGCCTCTGTCTCCACTCTGGAACGTGGCACTCTGTCACTTTCTCCTCTGAGCAAACTCTTTCACTTTTGATGGTCTGAGGCTGCAAAGGGTAGAGGCCCACACTGCTTCCTGGAATGCCCCCAGGCCATCATTTTCATTTCTTTGTTCCTTCTCAGCAGTCGAGGTCTCAGCTCTATCTTTACAGTTCACAGCTTTCTGACCAAACTCACAAAGTTTTAAATCATCCTGCTGGCCCCTTTGCTCTTGATTCACAACACAAATCTGGCTAAAAGCCCCCAACAACAGCCACACCAACAACTCAATATTTGACTGCCTTGAGATTTCTTTTGCCAGATTAATCAGTCCATTGCCCTTAATCTCAATCTCAGGCAAAGTCTCTGGACATGAGCAAAATGCAGACAGACTTTCTACCGAACTGTGACACACATCATGTGGAGTCTAACAACGAATGCAGTCCTTCTTCCCAGCAGAAACTTTCCCAGCCTGGTCCTTACTAGCAGGCTTTCTATCAGCCTTCTAGCCTCCTGAGCTCTAACTAAAATTTCCCCTGCAAACACCCTAAGCTGTTCCAGTTCTGTGCATTCAGGCGACATCTGGCACCTTTCCAAACTCTCCCTACAAGCCATTTCCAAAGGCTCTTGAATCACATGGTCAGGAATAGTCACAACAATGAATCCACTCCTCTGGTACCAAATTCTGTCCTGGTTACTTCTCACTTGTTGCTGGGACAAAATACCTGATGCCCAAAATTAGGGAAGGAAAGGTTTATTCCTTACAGTTCTTGGGAGTTTCAGTTCATACTCAGTTGGCTCCAAGGCAGCATGGTGTGGCAGAGCAGCTATTCATGGTAACCACCAAACAGCAAGGTGAACCAGCAAGAGAGCAAAGCCATGCCTTCCTTTCGCCCTTACACTGTATGTTGGCTCCAACCCTGGGCAGGTGCAGCACTCACATCACCAATCCCAGCACTGGACAACAAACCAATCATGAACACTAGACTCAGCTGTGTCCATGATAACATGAGGCTTTAGTGGAGGCCATCCAACCAACCACACTATAACAGAAATCAATAAAATATATCAAGGAAGACTCATGATTCAAAAGTCATCAAATGGGCCAAGACTGAATCAGTGATTTGATCATGAAACAAGGAAATTTGAGTAAATTTAAGGGAACCAGGTTCGGTGGCTGGTGATGGCAAAAGCCTGATAGAAGTGGGTTAAAAAGAGAATGAGAAGAGGTCAGAGATGGAGATATGGCTGTCAAAGATGTTTCAAGCAGTTTCTCTACAAATAGAAACAAAGAAATGGGGCAGCAAGCTGTGGAAGCAAGACAGATCAGGAGAAAGTTTTCAGTTTGGGGGAAGTAGCATCATTTTTTATGATGGTATAATGTACGATGGTAATGGAGATGAGTGCTATAATACAGAGAAGGGAATTCCTCAAGCAGTACAGTGAGAGAAGATGGTTCCAGGGCACAGCAGAAGGCTGACTGAAATTAGTGGTCCACCTGTCACCAGGACTTGCCACCTGGCAGGGGCAGAGGTCGCAGATGAGTTGAAGTGATGGCAATAACCTCTGCATGATCATCATGAATGTCCCAAGTTTCTTATTGGAGTTTGAAAAGTGTATTAGTCAGTTTTCCATAACTATAACAAACATATGAGATCATTAACTTATAAGGAGAAAAATATGTACATTAGCTGACAATTTTCAAGGTTGAAACCTACAGATTTTTGGCCCTATGACTTTTGGATCTGTCATGAGACAGTATACCAGAGTGGCAATGTGTATAGAAGCAAAACCAATCACCTTTTGGCAGAAAAATAAAAGAGAGAGAAAAGAAGAGGTTGGAATCCCACTATCCCCTCTGAGGGAACCCCAGTGGGGTGATTTGAAGACTTCTGCCTAGAAGTCAGCTTTTAGAGACTCCGGAAGCACTACGGCCTTTAACACATGTCCCTCTGGGTGACATTTGAGATCCAAACTACAGCAGAAAAAAAGAAAAGTATCTTAAATCCTTTTTCAGAAATGAGGCAATGGATTTTTAAGCATCTGATAAAATTTCCTTGAAGAATTAAGGCCCCCTTCTAATTTAAGGTCAGAGTGGCTGTAAGTTTTTCTCTAGACAATTCAGTCTCGGGGTTGCAGAAAATGTAGGCTAAGATTTAACTAGGATTGTGGATTTACACAGCAAATAAGACAAAGAGCAGTAAGGGAATGGAGGGTGTTTGCAAGGGAGTGATCACAGTTATTAAGCATAAAATTGAAACTAGAATGACAAGAAGTCAATGTAAAGAAGACAGAATCAAACTAGCAAAGATCTCTTTGTGCCCAAAGAATTGTTAGAGGTCTAAGACTAAAGAGAATGGGGTGGAAAGATAAACATGAAAGTCAGAGAATGAAATGTCTGAAATCTAGATCATAGAGGTCTGGGGTATAACCATGACAGAGTGGCTAAATAAGGTAGAGAACAGGAAGAGAGGCAGTTAAGGAACTGATGGGCTGAGATTATAAGAATCATCTATACATCTGTTGAAAACCATCAGAACAAAGACAGGGGTGTTACTGGAGAGAGAGAAGAGCTTATATTCCAAAGAATCAATGGAAATAATCTACAAATCCATAAATGACATCAACAATGAAGGACAGAGTTCACATGGTCTCATGTACTAGGATTCATGGTTGGTTTTTGGGGGGACAGAAGTAAAGCATAAAATATTAAGGCAGTAATGAGGTCCTAAGAGAATATCTGTCCCACCCCCAGATTAATGATACTAGAGTTAGGAGAGAAAGCAGCCACCACTAGAGAGGCTGCCAGGGAAATGTATCCTTAGGGAAGAGTCAAGTTGGCCTTACAGCAAGAAAGTGAAAGAAGACAAGGACATTAGGGAATATGCCACCAACAGACTCTGAATTCAGAAAACACAATGACTAAGTTTCAGGACTTGGGGAGGGGTGAAAGGGATAAGGCTGTGGTTTTACCTGGGGGTCACATGCACGGCATCACTTGGGAACTTTCTGAAAATTCAAGTTGTCAGGCCTGACTCCAGTGCTTACTGAATGAGAAGCAAATTCAAGCCATGTGCTCTGCGTTTTAGCAAAGCCTCCAGGTAAGAATTAGTGGAGGAAAGGCAAATTCTCTTTGGGTTTAAAGCTTTTGTAATGGCTGAAAAAACCATGGAATGAGGATATCTGAAGGCTGACATAGTGACATCCCCGCCTGTAATCTCAGCATTCTGTAAAGATGTGGCAGGAGGATCACAAATTTAAGTTTAGCCTGGGCAATTCAGTGACTTAGCAAGATGATACCTCAAAATTAAAGGGGGAAAATGACTGGGAATATAGGTCAGTGTGGATGCCCTAGTTTCAGTCCCTAGCACCACAAAAAGAATTAAAAAAGAACATATGATGTTAGCCCTGGATTCAAGGGAAATAGTGGGGGCAAGCCCATGAGTGTTAGTTTGGGGAAGGAGGAGAGTAGGACACTGCGTAGGTTTCTGGGGCCATCTTCATCCTTGAAAGCCTAGAGCAGCTATGGCCTTTAGAGACTGAATACCCAAACTGCAACCCCAAACCCACTTATTTATTGCAAAGTGCTAACACTGCCGTTAAATCTGAATACTGAGGTGTTAGTTTAGAAAAAACAGTTGCGATCCAATGCTTGGACACAGGGGCAATTTGGCTTGCGGCTGACAACCAGGGCTCTGCACATGTGCTGTGACACATGCACCAGCTTGGCCACCTTCAGCCTAGAGAGTCACAGGTGTAGAATATCCTAATCTTCTTAGCCTAAAGGGTTACTATGGGTGAATATTATTGCTACCCTTGCACTCACATTCATTAGTAGCTCTGTCAGTGTCTCCATTTTGTTTTTGTCTTGATCAAGGGTTTCTGTTGTTAGTGATGGTGGCATTGTCGTAACCGTCATTGTTATTACGTTGCTTTTGTTTGTAACAGAAAGGCATTGTAAAACATGTAAAGGAGTAAAACAGAATTTATTTTAAGGATATAAGTATCCAAAGATAGAAAGTGGCCGGGCGTGGTGGCGCATGCCTTTAATCCCAGCACTCGGGAGGCTGAGGTAGGAGGAGCGTTGTGAGTTCGAGGCCGGCTTGGGCTACAACGCAAGCGCAAGGCCGGCCTGCGCTGCATAGTGTGACCCTGCCTCAAAAAACCAGGGCTGGGAGTTTGGCTCAGTGCCTTAAGCGCCTGCCCTGGCAGGCGCGAGGTTGTGAGTTCAATCCCCGGTGCCGCAAAAAAAAAAAAAAAAAAAAAAGAGATAGAAAGTGTAGAGCCTAGTAGGAACTAGGAAGAAGTTGTGTGGGCATGTGGAGAAGGAGATGAGGAGAGACAGAGAGAGAGACAGAGAGAGAGGCAGAGACAGAGACAGAGAAGGAGGAGGAGGAGGAAGAGAAAAAGCAAGGGAGGAAGGAAAGAAGAAAAGAAGGAAGGAGGGAAGGAGGAAGAGATGGAGGGGGAGGAAGAGACAATAAACTCTATAAATCCGTGTTCCAGGCCATCTGACAGAGCAGTTAGGAAGGGGTCATTTCTCAGAGGAGCACCCTGGGCTGGGAGGGGCCTCAAAAGCACCTGCTACTGACATTTTGTTCCAAATTAAAGACTGAATATGACTTTTGTGGATTAATACCTGAGAACTTTCTTTCAAATCATAAAAGAGCAGCCTGGCTAAGTTTCTTTTCTAATGGTTTTAAACACACATTCTAAAAGTTGGGAAAAACCTCCTTTGTCTAAGAAAAATAGTAGCATTTAACTGAAATTGTAACACGTATATTGCATATAACAGTAAATTAAGATATTTCCTCCCATTGACTTAAATAAGAATGACCAATCATTTGGTTATTTATAAGACTGGCTTCTTGCGCATGTGCCTGGGTACGTTTTGTCTTGTACATTTGTTCTTTATCAACTTTATCTGCACTGGAAGTGACTTGTTTTTCACACTACCATCATACCACGCTTATAACTTTCCTGCGTAAACCCTTCCAAAACGGATTTTAATTGAGTAAGACTTTCTATATCTCAGGCTCCCAAAATGTTTAATGGAATCAAATTGTTTCAGTTTTAGTAAGACTTTTCATAATTGGACAGAGTTGTTTCTACATGTCCTTTATAAATAAACCCTTGCACAAATATTTTAAAGCAAAATGCAGAAACAGGGTATTTACATAACTGAAATCAAATAATGCAGACCCAAAACATGGTATGAATACTAAGCTTAGAAGGGAATCTCTCTGAGATCAATTGCCTACCCTCTGGTTAACATCTTTTCCCTTCTTGTTGCCTCTCTCTGTTCTCACTTGGCCTGTCCAAATGCCGCACTCCCATTTTTTTCCTCGCTTATTCACTTTCATTACTTGTAATGATATTTTCTCTTTTATGTCTCTGGAAAATATTTGAACAGCATTTGTACTGTGAGGCACGCTCTTGTTTTTTCTAGTGAAGACTTCGAAACAACTATCCAATATGTTTATGCAGAACAGATACTGAATATTCCACAGATTTTAGAAAATACAAGTGTACAGCCCTCATTATTATCACAATTGTCCTTTTTATAAGATAAAGGAAATTTTAAACAGCAATAAAATCTTCACAATATCCATCCAATCATGGGATTTTCTTTCTTATCTTTTTATTTTTGGGCATTTTTTACACAAATTGATCATGTGTCATTACCTTCATGATGCTAGACAGAATGGAGAGTGTAGGTGTTTTTGATATTTTTATTATGTTCTAGATTTAGATAATTTTTCATCCTATGTATTGTAAAAATCACTTGGCCTCGTGCTATCTAAATGGTGGGGAGGGAATGCCATAGGGAATGTCTTAATTCATACTCATTTTCATTTTCAGTATATTCACATTTCATTTACCACTTTCTTGTAGAAGGGTAGTGAGGTACAGCAGGACTGACCCTGATTTGGGAAGAACTGAATTTTTCCAACATTTCTGCAAAATGGGGGGTTGGTTTGACAGTAAGCCCCTCACATCAGTCATTTTTTACAAACTTTCAGAATTTTAATGTTTAAAACAAATGCTGCCTATTTAAGTGAGTGTATTTCTCTTCACACACCTACACACAAACACAGTAACTTTTCTTTAAAAAACCTGACCTTATTGCAGATTATCACTTGGATAGTCTCTCCATTCTGCATACCACAAGATCTGATACCACATGAGGTCAAAAATCAATGAAGTCTATTGTATTGTCATTTGATATTTTCTATCTGCAAGATTTGTTTAAAACCATAATACCAGGAATAGATATTGAATTAAATGTATATGTTTTTTTATAGCCACACTATTTGCTACCAACACAAATTCTTCATGTAGAAAGAATTCACAAGATCTGAGTCTCCCATACATTAAAATGTATATAAATTCAGGGGTTGGGGATTTAGCTCAGTGACTTAAGCACCTGCCTGGCAGGCACATGGTTGTGAGTTTGATCCCCAGTATCCAAAAAAGAAAAAAAAGTGAAGTGTATATAAATTCAAAGGAACAAATTTAGAAACAAACAAGAGTGGAGACAAAGGAGCAAAATATGAGAAAGAGCAAAAGAAAGACAAAGGGAGAAGAAAAGGTATCACTTCTTGGCATAAACAACTTACAGCAGTACTTTAAATAGGAAAAAGTGATCGTCAATCCAGATAACATAATACTAATGGAAACACAGGAGAGAGAGAGAGAGAGAGAGAGAGAGAGAGAGAGAGAGAGAGAGAGAGAGAGAGAAAGTGCTAGACAAAAACTCAGTGGGTAGAAGTATTCTATTTTTCCAAGATTTTAGAAAAAGGGATGAAGGAGAAGGAGTAGAGGGAGAGGAATCTCAAAGTTAAGATGTAAAGAAGAGGAACCAAAAAAATTATTGAGAAAAAGCAGGAAACAAGATGGCCCCTTCCCGCACCCACCACATCCATCACCAAATTCCACCAAGTCCCTGGAGGAATGCTGCTTCTTGACTGTCCAGGTCACATTGCCAATTCTCCCTAGCATGGAGTAGCATCACCACAGCTCATCTCCTCCACCCTGGGCCAATGCAGTCACCTCCCAATCAGGCTCTCAGCATCAGTCTGGCCCACTGCCCCATTTGTTCTTCCCTTAGAAGCAATGGTGGTTTTCCAAAACCAATCATCTAGCCTCGTCACTGCTCTCTATTGCTTTCAAGACAAAATTCACAGATTTAAAAATCATATTCCTCATCCTAACTTGTGAAACACTTTTTCCTTTCCCTACCTCTCCAGTCTCATTGCTTGAGTTGGGGTGGGAGGAGCTAGGAAACACATATCTTTGTCAGTAGTTCTGATACTCTTGCATCTCCCAGATCACATTATGTGCTCCTCACATTTGTCTTCTGCCCCGCTTCCCTCCCCTATGGAGGGACTAGCCTCCCCACTTACCCACTGTTCCTACCTGTGCGCATCACATGGTTCTACAACTTCTTAAAGCATTCATTCCCAAATGCATCTCAACATGTCTGAGGAAGCTGAGGCTCCACTGAAGAATTCCTAATGCACAGAATAAAAGTGGAAGTGTGCTGAAGCCTACCCACCTATGGAGGCATTTCCCTTGGCTGGCTTACGATTTTCCTTCTTCGCATTCATTGCATGTTCATCAGAGGAAAGTTGATTAGATCCCACCCCCATGAGATGCACGTCTGAATGCCATGCACATCTGAATGGCATTTCTGCCATCGGCACCACTAGCACTCAGCCCTTCGCTCAGGGTTCAGTTGGTGTTTCCCCACGAGCCGGGGCAATTTACCTCTCAGAGCCTCTCGGGGACTAAGTGCACAGACCTCCACCCTCAGACTGACAACTTGTCTCGGTGTTGAAAAACAGTTCAAGGTAGCACTTGAGACCAAACATGTCATTTCCCTTGTCAAAATGAAAGCTGTAAATTTTAAACCTAATGTTTAATGTATCTAGATATTGAACATAGGGACTTTTATCCTCGGCTTAATGGTCTGTCTAAAAACATCAAAAAAGATTACTTAAAAACTCTAGGCCCCAGAGGTCCTATAAAATTACATGAAGCACCCCCCCCATCATCTCTTCCAAGTTTTAAAAAATTTATTGGAAAACACTTATGCAATATATGAACTCCTTTTTTCTTAGCCTTAGCTAGTAAGACTATGTGCTTGATTGCTGGGGTGGGGGTGGTTAAGAAAAGCAATAGGATAAGATTAAATTTTATTAGATTACAATCTAAAATTTTAATAGCATTTCTGCTTCTGGGAATGGATGGGAAGCCTTATTCAGCATCTTCTGGAACAGAAAAAATGTAAAAGCATGGCTTTCCCCTTTAATATAATATGACAATAAAGACTGGCAGTACCTTTTAAATATTTTTAATTCAGGTATTGGTAGAGAACTGATTAAAACAGAAGGAGGGAGAAAGTACACAAAATGTAATTATTTTCTCCAATTACAGGAGATTCAAAATAAGGGATAATTGCTAAGATTGTAGGGATAGAGAAGTTGTAACTATGGACCTTAGTCTTGTCAAAAATCCAGCCACAGATTTAATGGCAGGCCTGAAAAACCCACCCCACAGCCAGGGCATGTGTGATCAGGGAGGAGACAAAGTTTATCTCAAGTTGTTAGTGTTATTTCCCTAAAAATCCTTTGTTGACACGAACAGGAATTTCATGGTTTGCTGGCTATAAGGAGATTGGTTTGTTTGTTGTTTAATCATTGTACTATTTTTACATAAAATCGTTATCTCACTACCTAGAGAAAACTGGGAAACATTTAGAGGGATCGAGACTGCTTTCAACTGTGGTATTAAACCTAAAACTTGGTACTGTATACTACTGCCTATTCCGGAGAACCAAGTTGCTAATTATGGGGATGCAATGTTTAGGAAAATGGCAAACTTCCAAGTGCTTCCTGAATTCAAAATTTCCAATATTTTTAAAGCACTATCTTGCTTCATCTACCTTAAGAGTACTCTCTTGATGTATCTGTTTCTGATATTAAAACAAAAAACAGCTCCATTATAACCCCTCATTTAAGGGTCTTGATGTAATTCCCTGGCATTTTGAGGCATGTCTGACTTACCTATGATATAGCAGGCTCGTTAAGAATTACCCTTCAACTGAAGCAGCATCCAATGGGTTAATGAGGCTGGACAGTCTCAGCCTGTTAGCAGCTGCTTAAGCAGCAGGCTGGAAAAAGCTCTGTTGATTATCATTCTTCACTTCTGAGTGATGAAGGACAACCTATATGCTCGAAACCTAGCCAGGCCACAACCTGTATTGTCACACAAAAATGTAACTCAATCTATGGCATGATATCTCATATAAGAATCAATTCAGGAGTTGGGGCATTAGTCATTATTTTGATTATCCTCTGTTCTGGAAAACTAAAACTATATAGGACTGATCTAGAATCCAAATAGTTCTTCAATCAGTGAGTATATACATCCTAATCCATGCTATCCATGCTTGCACCAGGGATATTCCTTTATTCCCAGTCACTTTGGATCTCTGAATTCATTTTGGGATATCAATCCCCAGCCTTTGCTATTAAACAAAGTACGTTAATTTGCAACAACAACAAAAAATACTCTATTTTTAAAGATGAAATTACTGGAGGGCCAGGGATATAGCTCAGCAACATAAGTGCCTGCCTGATAAGTACAAGGTTCTGAGTTTGATCCTTAGTACAAAAAAGAAAAGAAAGAAATTACTTGAATATGACAGGTGATTGCTTCAAATCATGTGTGTTCATTTGACACACCCAGAACACCACCCTTTATTTGACATCTAACTTGACATGTACTAAGACTTCTCGCCTCTTCCTTCTCCCAAGGTATTTTTTGTGTTAAAGAATCATTTGGCGAACTTGTTAGACTAGGCTTTCCTGAGGCCTATCTGCAGATTTCATTCAGGATACTGAGTGGGGTCTGAGAATCTTGATTTCCAAAAAGCTCCCAACCAGTCCCGGTCAAAGCAACCACTGTTCTGAGCAATATAGTTCTAGAAGAGCACTTTCTTAATATTCTTTCTCTGTCTCCTTTGCTTGGTTTTCCTCTTCTCCATGACATTGAACTTGACATACTCTAAGATTTTGTGACATTTCTTTCCTTCCCAAGGTGTCTCATTCAGGCACAGGATCTCCAAACTGATGAAACCTAGTTTTGCCCCTTGATTCATGACTGTGTGTCTACTTATCAGTCAGTTCCTGACTCTCCTTTCAATACTAAAACCTGGTTCCTGCATTGTTCTCTAACCCAATAAATGACATCAACACTTACAGAGTAAAGCCAAATTTTTAATCAACCTTAAATCTCCCTTTCTTAAATCCCACCCCAACACATTAGCAAATATTGCTTGTTCTCCTTTCAAGATATATACAAACCCTCCTTGGCTGGGCCATTACCATCTCTTTCCTAGAGTCATAGTTTTCTACCTGATTACCTTTCTCATCTCCTGGTCTCCTACCCCAGTGTCTTGTAGAACAAACAGATGTCAGAAACTTAAAAGGCAAGTTGGTTCTTTTTACTTTTCTGCTATGAACCTTTTCCTTGTAACTCAATAAAAGTGTAGGACTTGGGCACAGGGGCATACTCCTGCAATTCCAGCACTCTGGGAGTCAGAGGCAGGAGAATCACAAGTTAAAGCACAACCTGGACAACTTAGCAATTTTGCAAGACCTTGACTCCAAATTAAAGAAAAGACTGGGAGTGTAACTCAATACAGATGCCTGAATTTCAATCCCCAGTACCACCAAAAAAAAAAAAAAAAAAAAAAAAAAAAAAAAAAAAAAAAAAAAAAAAAAAAAAAAAAAAAAAAAAAAAAAAAAACCCAGCAAACAAAATCTGGGGAACTTATACTATCCTTTAGTGTTCTATATGACCTGACCATATTCTCTGATATTTCCCCTTCACGTGGCGGAAATTTCCCCCTTACACACTTTTGCCACACTAGACCGCACTTGCTTTCATAACTAGGTATGTTCCTGGCTGCAGGCCTTTACATATGCTGCTGTGTCTGACCAGTATCCTCTTCCCCTATGTATCTACAGAGCGCTCACACCCTCACGCTGTCCAGGTCTCTGCTTAGACGTCTCACAAAGAACCACCTCTCTAAAATAGCTCACAACCCTGACCCGCATCTTTCTCTAACCGCCTTCACCTGGCTCGTCTTTTCTGCCTTGGCACCTCTCATTCCCAACAACTTATTTTATATAGATATGAAATCTATTTCCCTGCCCTAGAATGCAAGTTCCTTGCTCTCTCTATTGCTATATTCTCGGTGCCAGAAATAGTCCTGGCCTATTGTAGGAGCTTCAATGACCATGTGAATAAAAGTGAACATTTTAGTTTTTCAAGAAATGATCTATTTTTTCCTCTCTAGAACTGATCAGTTATTTTTCTTCACATTATTACACTGTAAGATTCAGCTCTTTTTGCAATATTTAAGAAAATTATGTGGACAATTTAAGTAAAAATTATCCAAAAAACTAGATACATGGATTTTTCAGTAAAATTCTGTGAAATTCTCATACTATTCCACCCCATTTCCCTCATACTCATTTTTTTCTTGAGCCCCTCGTCCCCAGAAACATTAGCCTGAGACCCAAAGCACAAAAATAGTTGCTGGGTCTATATATCAAATTGATTGGTCACAGGTGGTCACAACGTTGGACAAAGAATGTAAATTTTTAAACACTGTGGTAATTGCATAAGGTAATGCTGCCTGCTTGAAATGCTACCACAGTTAATTAATGCAGCTCAAGGCTTCTTACAGTTGATAAATACAAGAGATGGCAAAAGTCTAAGCGTTAGGTAAAGGAACCAGTATTAAAATAGATTTGGAAAAATATACCGCAGTACACAGCCACCATTCATTCCTCACGCTGAAAATTGTATCAGTGCTTAAAATGACTCTTCTCACTAAGTTTCCACCCAACTCAACTTAATTTAGCTCAGCTAAGGTTTGAATACTTACACGCTGAACTCTACCGTCTTTGAGCTTTTTAAAGAGTAATGACACTGATAGTTGAACCTATGGACCACGTTGCCTGTTTTCTAATGTTATTTGTTGGACTGAAGCTTGCAATGAAACGCGACTATTAAAAAAATAAATGTGTGTGGAGATTAGAGTCCACATTTTGAAATGTCAGTAAATACAGTATTTATATGACAGATCATAATGACTTGTAAAAGGCAGCCATATGTGTATCAAGCTCTTCGTCTTCCTAATGTTTTTTCTTAAAAAAAAAAAAAACCTTTCATTTGTAAATCTGAAGAAATCAGTACTAAACAAGAACTACCCTTCAAATATTTTTTGAGGAATTCAGAGTCAAATCAGATGTCCTCTGCCTGTGGATCTCTCTCTTTGAAAGAGAGAGCACAGGGACATTTCTAGCTTGTGTACGACAGTCATGTCACAGCATTTAGGGCAATAGAGAGATTTAAGAAAAAGAAATCAAGGCTAGAACATTAGAGTCAGTTTTCCAGTCTTTAATGTACTGTTTCACTACTTAACAGTGCCTCCAGGTAGTTTGCTGGGGTACTCTTACAAATAGCACCATTAACAGATTTTTACATGCCTAGGTCACCCTACTTTGATCCCAAAGAAGTCTTAAAACACGGTACAAACAACAGACTTGAGGCAACATCCCTGAAAGACAGCCACTTCTGGAGAGTAGAGGTGGTCCTTGACACAGCAACAGAACGTGCAGGACAGTTTCACACAAAGAACAAAGGCAAATGATGGTCCTTCTGAAACCACCGAGGATGCTGAGGGTTTTCAGAGAGAGAAATCAAACATAGCCCAGCAAGGCCCGTGGAGAATTTTCCTAGGAGATAAAACCTCTGCTCAAAAAGTGATTACTCAATGGTCATCGCAGACCTCCAAATTTTGTGCTCCCCCACACATAAGCTGCATCTCCAAATGCACTGAAATTATATCTCTGCCATACGCTTCCTTTTGTTCCAATGCCAGTTTGCAAGAGATCTTTACATGAACAAAAGCTTCTGTCTTTACAATAACCATCTTTCTTCAGAAAAGGCACACGATATACTTTTGGGATGCCAAAGCACACAATAGAGAAAACCAAATGATTCCAGCGAGGTTTGATGAGCCTTCAGCAAGCCCTACAACAATTCCAGTCACCTGTCAATCAGGAAGTATCGCATAAAGAATTGTGTGGTATTGCTACTGTCTATTACCTGCGATATTCCTTTTGGTTCACTTGAGATTTTAAAAAAATATATAATGAGTGCATTCAATAATTGTTTGAATTGCTGCTGTGCATTCTGTCATAAATGGTTTATGGATAACCATCAATTGGCTCTGCTCATCAGTCGAACAAGTTCAATGTACTACTCAGAGCAAAGGATGACTATTTATTTAACAGCTCTTGGCAGGAAAATTTGTTGCATGCCACAACTTTACAAAGAACATTAAAATCAATGACAATTTATAAACCAAAGGCTGGGAATTATGCTTTGGATTCCCATAATTCATCAGAATAAAGCTGTCAGATACCTTTTATTATAAATTAATAGCATGTTGTCTAAGAGCGCCACAGTGCAGATGTTTTGCTAGTTCAGTACTGACATCTAGTGGATAATTAAAAATACTCCCCCGGTGGTTTTTATTTTTTTTCAAGTCTAGGATTTTTCCCTTCCCCAAATGATGTGTGCTGCTGCTACATCAGTCAGATTTTTATTATGCAAGAAACCATATCTGACTTTAAGTTTTGTGTATTTATATTTAACAAATTTGTCACGAGTTTGAATTTTTAGTGTAAACATTGGCAATGTGTACTTAACATAACTTAAAACCCACTTAGCTAACCATACCTTCTTCTTTCTCTAAAGAAACTCTTATATATTTTCAACTTTTTTAGTACATGCCATACTTGGGGACTCAATTCCTCCTAATTATTTACTATTGAATTAATTATACTGTATTAAAGCATCAATGTTCCAACTTCAGTGCTCTCATGAAGAAATGGAAATAATGTTCAAATAAGCATTTACTTAGCCTGCATTTGATTAAAATTTGGGATCCAGATTACTTATTGTGACCTTTTGTTTCCAGCTTAATGTGATTTATGAGTGGTCAATATATTGGGGAGGGGAAGACTACTTAAATGCATTGTTTGTGAGTTTTTGCTGCCCTAAACATTATTTTTCGGACTGATCCACACAATAATCCATGTAATTAATTCATGGCCATTAACATTCAAGCTGAAAAAAATTCTAATGTAGACTGGTAACCTCTTGAGTACACAGCCTTGGCAAAAGGCCCAACCTAGAAAATACTAGGATTTTTTTTTAACGAACAAAACTGGGGCTTTCCAAATATTCCAGGACACCTGATCTGGGCCCATGCTAGATGCAATTATTCCAGTAGGGCAAGGAGATTAAGAAGTGCATTTTCTTCAGAGCCTTTCAGAATGTAAAGCATCTAAAAGGAAAGGAAACACATGAAGCTAGTATTCACTGTGTACCTGCTTTTGCGTCTGGCACTGTGATAAGCGCTTTTCATAACAAGTAGAATAGGGGTCAAGAATGAGAATTATTGCTCCAGCATTATACACCTTCAAGGGGACAGTAATGGCACACTCTGGGGCTGGCACCAAGCCTAAGTTTCTAGGACAGAAGAAAAAGTACCTATTTCTAACTTGACCGTTATAGGCAGATGATTGTGAAACTCCACCAAAAGCATAATCTGTCTCTCTCCACTTTACGGAACCATAAAATGGTGAAAATGGTATAGGAATCCACCTTAAAAATGTTGTGAAGTTTTTAAAGTCTGTTTTAAGTTACTTTGGAGGCGGTACATTACAATCATTTTAGAAGACCTGTGTAGTTATTACGAAGGTAAATAAATAAAACCAAACAGAGGATCTTCTCATAATAAAGGGAATTCAACTAGGGGAGTTCTTTCTATGCAAGTGGAAGGTGAATCTCCTTTAAAAAAAGTATAAAACCACAATTTTTAAATAAAATAATGTATTAGGAACTATTTCAGAATTTTCCTGGTTTTCTTATATAAGGAATTCTATCATCCCTCTCCCAACCACCAAACCACTTGAACATATTTCTAGATAAGTTTTTTGTAGGTCACTAAGATGAAGACAACACATAAATGAAAATGAGTAGCATTTTCTCAACTACTATGCCCTGTCTGTTTTTTTTTTAATATTACTAAAAGACTAGGCTATCTACTGCTGCCATAAATAACTAACTTCAGTTCTTTCCATGTGAGAACTGTGATCACATTCACATTTGCATTTAATATTCCCTCATTTTTTAAATACTTGAAACTCTGCAGTCCAAGCCTATGGTCCCATCTCAGCTACTGCTCTATTCAATCTGCCTTCAGAGAGCCCCATGGATGTAGAAATCCTCATAGGCTGAGGTGCACCTGCTCCAGTCAGTCCCAGAAGCAGTGAAAAAAAGCTGGACCATGGAGGCAAAGACTTGGGTCCAGACAGAACATTCCAGCACTGGATGAGTGTCAAGTTCAGACCTGAAAGTTTACAGTGTGTGTCTAAAGTTAAGAAGGAAATAGTTAAAACTGAATCTTACAAAGAGAGGAAAAAGACAGATGAAGAGAGGGAGGGAGGGAGGGAGGGAGGGAGGGAGGAAGGGAGGGAGGGAGGAAGGAAGGAAGGAAGCAAGGTAGGGCGGTCCCTGTGAATGTGGAAAAGGCATGCAAAACAACCCAAATGTCTCAAAGGAAACTTTCACAGGCACAAGCTCGAAACTGAACTCCAACACTAGGACACGTGACTGTCCCTCTGTACACTCCCTGCTGTGCTCAGAAGAGTGACTTTCTCTTGATTCACTCAGTCAAGTTCTTGTGCTTACAATAACTTCTATTTAGGCAGTGATCAAAGTAAACAAAATGATGACACATCATATGTTGAACACATCTTAAAGAACATCAACTCTTTAGTCACTGGCAAGGAAGAGAAGCCCAGACAGGTTGGGGTGCTGGAGACAGGTGACACTACTGAGTCGTGGTGCCAGGCAATAGGAGGTCATCAAGGTTGAGACTGAAGGAAGACATCAGCCCAGGGTGGATTTAGAGCCAGAAGGTAAGAGGAAAGAATAAAGTCTTAAAGAGACTCAAAGGAGGCCTGTCCCAGGAGTGATTGGTAGAGCATAGTTGAAATTTCCCAATAGGAAGAGCAGCCAGGTGCAAGAGCACATCCAGGGTCAAAGCCCAGAATCCAGTTTTGTGTCAGAATCCAAGTAGGCACGTGAGAAATCGAGGCAAGCATAAAAAAAAAAAAAGAACAGGAGAGCAAAGATGCTGAGAGCCCAGAGATCCACAAAAGAAAAGCAGACGATCAAGTTCAAGACCAGCTCCGTGTCTGCTACCTGCAAAGACTTCAGAATCTAAGTTCAGTCTGCTCCCACTTAGAGATTTTAGATGGTTTTGTGCAGGTGTACATCAGTCCTGGCCCTGCTAAATTGGCAGGCATGAGTGGTCATGGGATCACCTGGAGAAAGTGATGAATACGCGGGCAGTAGGAGTCAGGGTAGAGGGAGGGGAGATCCTACTGGAGCCTTGGTTAATAGGATGCACACAAAACAAAAAACACGATTAATATTTAAATCAAACAAAAACATGATCAATATTTGAATATTTTTAATACTACGGTAAAAGAAGCATTTCCATTAATCCTCCTCAAAGTACTCCCCCTCATTTCAAGCACAATTATCCCATCATTATCGCAGTTTTCTAAAACAGTTCTGAAAGTCCTCTTTCATGAGTGTCTTTAATTGTGCTATTGAGGCTGCCTTGATGTCCTTGTCACTTTGACTTTAGTGAAGAGTCAAAATTTACACAGTGCCGGATCCAGTAAATAAAGCAGTATGAGAACGCACCACAATGCTTTTATGACCCTGTCTTTCTGTGGGGTGGCACTCAGCAGCAGCATTTACCAGCAGCATTTATATGATTGTAGCTCATATAGACACTCTCCAAGGGCTTCCAGAACTGCTTCAGAAAGTAGCAAGGACAATGGGCTAAGTGTGTTTGAAGTAGGGAAGTGTGTGAGGGGATGAATGGTAACATGCCTTTCACTCTAATACTTTTTTTAAAATTGGAAATGTTCATCATGTATTTTCATCATACTTCATATTATAAATACCTGAAGCTTCAAATTAATATGGTATAATTCATACACATGCAGAAGATTATATTTGGGCACCAAGATTACAACTTGGTAATCTAAGGTTGTTGTATGTTCATTCCTTCCCACTTCCTTTCACTTCAAGTATGAATCATTTTATTGTTTACTGACAGTCTTTCCACATTTGACCTACAATGCAATTTAAAATTAGCTCTTGGGGTAAATTCACATCTATTTCTTTTTCAACTTTGTGTATAAACATCTTACTTCTGAAATAACTGGGGTGTATATCTATTTAACAAAGGTTTATGCCTCTTTCAAATCTGCCTTAGTGCTCTGTGTCCAACCAAGGGCTGAAGAAGAAGGCACATGGTAAATTCAGATTATCTGTTTCCCAGCTGACAATTCTGAATCTAAACATTTGGACTTCTACCAGATCACATCAAGTGTCATCTTTTAATTGTGTACTAAAACATTAAAACTGGACATGGTGGCACACACCTGTAATCCTGCCTCCTTGGGAGGCTGAGGCAAGAAGATTACAACATTCTGGCCAGCCTGGGCAACTTAGTGAGAAACTAAAACTAAAAAGGGTTGAGGATGTAGCTCATTGCCTAGCATTTGTGAATCCCTGGGCTCTATTTCCAGTGCCACACACACACACACGCACGCATGCACATACACACAGTATAAAATTCTAATTAATAAATTTAAATAATGAAAAATAAAATTATACCTGTAGGAATTCTCAACTGAATAATTTCAGATTAATCTGTGATTCACAGCAAAAAAGGAAACCAGGAAGTTTACAAATTAATGTCATTAATCAATGATTCATAGTTAATTTACTTCACTTACGGTCTTCCTTCACCAAGACTTTTATCTTTAAATTTCAGAATAAAAAAGTCAAACTAGTATTTGAAGAAATGGATGGAGGTAGGGAGCCAATTGAAAACTCCAACAGTTTTCTGTGTATTCCTTTTGATATTTTATCAGTAAGGTTTTAATAGTTACAAAAGAACCACATGTTGATGTTATATGATAGTCCCAAGCAGAGATATCAATGACTGTAACTGATGAAATAACCAAATATCAACAGAGAAAGGACCTCCAAGATAGTAAAAAAGAACATCACAGAAGGGGGAAAATGAGTCACTGGCCAACATGTAAACAAGAATTTGACTCTGTTTATTTCTCCCTTCCTTCAGATACAGTGGAGAATTGCTGTGTGCTTCGTACCTTTCATGGTCCAATTTAATATCTTCCTGTTTTTCAGAAAGTGATTTATGCAATTCATTGGAATATTTCCAGGAGAAAAATGAGAAGGAGATGGAAAGGAAGGAGAGAGAGAAAAAAGAGAGAGGCAAAAAAAGAAAAATTTATAAAAGAATCTGAGGTTCAATACATAATAATGCGCTTGGCAAATGCTTTCCAAGATTTCCCCCTCTTGTCTTAAGTACTACTTTTTTTTTATGATAAATGTTGTTAAAATGAGGATCCTTGAGAAAGATCTCTATTTTGCCCCAAGATTAGAATATTAGAGAAAAAGGAGTACACATCTCCCTGAAACCCTGTGTTTATCTTCAACACTGATCTGATGTGCTTCAGAAACTACAAAGCCAATCAAGAGTGTTGCCTAGGAGCCACAAGAAGAGACCCGTCATGTTACGAAGGGTTGAGGCCACTTCCCTGGTACACCACAGCAATGGTGCTGATTGGGTGTGTTTTCAGGAATTAAGATGAAATAAAGGAGGACAACTGGGAACATAGGGGTTTGAGCCACATGTCTGGTCATCATGTGTTGCATAAAGTCCAAGAATTGGCCAGGACCACCTCCGTGTCAAGGTCAGAGACAGCCTCTGTGTCAGCCTCTACTCAGAGCCAGTGACAGACTCAGTCAGCAGCTCTGTAAAAATAGCCATCACCTCCCTACCCTCCTGAGGCCACTTAGGAGAATGCTAAGCTCCTCTGTTTATGAAATCCAAAAGTGGAAATCCCCAAGCTACACTGCTTCCCACCTCCACTGTGTTTCTTCCTATGCATTGGCAGTGTGTTTGGTCAGTGTCGCTTTATCTGCATGGGTGAATTCATGTGATTTACTGTGTCCGTAACCTGCAGATATCTGTCTTCTTCAGCCTCGCCTAAGAGGGCCTCAGAGAACAGGAACTAGGTATTTATTCAGATATATCTTGCTTTTAAAAATTCTAATATATAAAAATGACAACATAGATAAATACCAGGAAAATTACTCAGAAATCATTCTATCTTGATGCCTCATTTTACAGATTCATTTATTCACTCACCTAACATTATTCTTAAGCCCAGAATCACCAAAGACTTCAAATGATTTTTTTCAGAGAAATTAAATATATTGTTCTGTGTGGCTCAAAATTTTAAAGAGTGACATTTTCTTAAGTTAACCATTCTTGTTATTTCGATCCAATGTTTACAAGTGGCTATTGGTATTTCCAGGTCAATCAGGATGAATACCAGACATACTTATTTTCACTCTCTAATATGTGGAATGCAAAAAGGGTGACTTGAAAGTAGAAGAGAGACAATTATTAGACAAGAGGAAGGGAGAAAAGAAAAACATGAAGGAGATGAAAGAGAGGACAAAGGGAAATGGATATGATCAAATTATATTGTATGCATTGAAACTTGACATTTTATAAAATCAGTAGGTACTAATAATAAAAGAGGGAAACTATCCACCTTTAGTTCTCCAATACCATTCATTAAAGAGTCACTCCATATACTTTCTCCTCTTCTAAGCCAAGCATAGTGGCTATTCCCATTATCCTTTTTTTTTTTCTCAGTGGCAAGAAAAGTATGAAATTAATCATAAAGACCTTTAACAGAAAACTTTTCTTACAAAGAGCCAGACACTTTAGGATTGCATACCACACAATCTGCTGATCAACTATTTAACTGCATTGTTATAACTCAAAAGCAGTGATAGACAAAAATAAATTAATAGGTCATGTTTGTACTCCAATAAAAGTTTACCAAAACAGGTTGAAGGCCAGATTTGATTGGTGGGCTATAGTTTGTTGACTCCTTGTCTTAATTTCTTTTCTCATTACTGAGACAAAATAGCCAACACCCAGAATTAAAGGAGGAAAGGTTTCTTTAGCTCACAGTTCATAGAGGTTTCAGTCCAAAGTCGGCTGGCTCCAAGACAAGGTAGCAACAGCAGAAGGCAGCAAAGCAACGAAGCAGCAAGCAAAAAGTGACAAGCAACTACTGTCTTTCTGTCCCTTATATCTTATGTCCCCAAGGGTTGGGAACACTCACCCCCAGAGTAGGGCAGCCTTAATCCTAGCATTGCACCATGAATCAGTTGCAGCATTTCGTCCTTGATTCCAGAAGCACACACCCTAGATCCAGCCACTTCTGAAAACCTCTACTATGAGGCTTGGTAGATGGAAACATCTAGATATAAACCATAATACTCCTGATATAGACTGTTTCCCAGGAGCAATTGCCAGCTAGATTACCATATTTCCCAGAAGACAAATTCCCTTATCCCCAATTTATAAATCACACTAGTGTGAGAAGCTTAAAGAATAAATAAGATCCAAAACATACAATAGATATTGTGAAATGGGAAGAAGCTATTCAAAAGAACAGAGAAACTAAGATGAGGGAAAGGAGAAAAGCAGGAAGGGAAAAGCAAAATGTATATATTATTTACATATATATGCATATACATATACAAGATAGGATAGTTATACTACTAATTTCTCTTATTTCAGTGAAAAGAGAGGTTTGTGCTAATAGTGTTGGAACAATTAAATGCCTATATCTTGTACTCTGAGTAACTAGTTTATAGATAACAATATGCAATGTATTAGCCATTGTCACTCTATGATCTTGAAATTTTGTGGGGTTTTTTCCTCTCTAAAATAAAATTTAAAAAATAAATAAATAGACATTTACAGTTGCTGCACCCCAAAAAACAAACAAACAAAAGAAAATATTATCACTCCTAGCCATGTGAAGCTATTGAAAATTTAAATATAGCCAGTGTACTTGAGGAACTGATTTCCAAATTTTACCTAGTTTTTGTCAATGTGAATATAAGCATCCACATGTGGCTTAGTGGCTGTCATGCTCAGCGGTGTAGCGTTAAGGAGAAATGAAGTCTCTCAGGCACTACTTTAGAGCCAAAGTACTGAGGATCCTATAGTCTTCTCAAATCACAATGTGTAGATGTGTATTTGCACCAATATGATATGATCAGACCTGGCTATTTCAAAAGCATTCTTCTTATAAATGAATGCTTTTAAATGAGTTTCTCAATGCAAAAAGTATAATTTAATTTACAAATGTGGTACTTACATATAACTTTTTGACCTGTCATCAACTAGATGAAATGTGTGATGTTTCTATCGCTTTATACAGCACTGCGTTAAATGTGAATTAATAAGCATATTGTAGCAACAATTGTTAAGAGTTGAGGATGGATGGCTACCTTCAACGTTCTCTCCACATGTCTAAAAAATAAAGAAATTAGTTGGTATCATGCAATGGCATAAGTTCCCTGTTAAATGTATATATTTCACTAATAGGAACACAGAACACCTAAATCTCCTGGGATAGATGAATAGGAGAAGACTAAAAAGAGTATGATACGTTGAATTGGGCATTGACTAGAAATAGGGAGACAAAGTATTTCAAAAAAAGGGGAACACTTTTAAAAAATTCATGTAAGTGGGTAATAAATTCTAGTTTGGGGGAACTCATCAGTTATCTGATTGATTAGAGCACAAGAATGCAGGACAGAAATGTCTACAGATAAATTAAGAAAGGTAGGCTAGAACCAACTTGAAAAAACCAATGCATGTTTGGAAAATCTCTGTCAAGCACTAAGGGAGTCATCAGATCTTAAAATGGCAGAGGGGGGTGACATAGATAAGATCTTTGTCATAATTCTGGCAACCACTTGGCAATACTGGAGACAAGGAGAATGTATAAATAAAACCTTTGTATTCGTGGTTAAGGCTGAAGGTAAAAAGATTGAGTCATTGCATCACCAGATGAATGATCACGAATGTTACCCCAGAGCTTTGTGAAACATGTATCAGAGGTCACAATCTATTTGTCATCGGACCAAATTTAGCCTACAGATGTGTTTTGTCTGAAAACTTCCCTTTGAAATTCCTATTTGGCTTCAATATTTATATCTTAAGGGATTTTACACGAAACTCCAGTTTCTCTTTAAAACGTGTGTTTCGTGTTAACCATTGTAAAATTGGACAGCCCCGAACCTGGATTCCATTCTGGCAAAAGCCCACAGTTTCAGGGAGCAGCTGTTGCTTCCCATGCTTTCTACTCCTTCCTGTTACTTGAGTTCCAGTCAGTTGTACTTATTTATGATACCTGCCTGGCCTCAAAGGCAACTGAGCTTTTCTTCTAGCAACTTGACACAGCTGATTTGGTGGAAAGTTTACAATTTCATTTGGTTTTAGAAACTTCCTCTGTGAGTATTATCTTCAACAATACTCACCGTATTTTTATTCTATCCACCATGGAACTTAAAAAGGTCGCTCCCTAATATTCAGCATTCTCAAAACTTTTCATTGACTGAAACATATCTTCCCTTCTTGGATAGCTTTGTCTCAGAAATTTAGGAGAAACAATAAAAGAATGAGCAAGCAGATATTGGACTCTAGCCTTAATTAGTTATGTGGCTTTTGTTGGACGTTGTATCACATTGTGTCGTATCGTATCGTATAGTATCGTATCGTATCGTATTGTATTGTTGGCAAGTCTTAGGCACCACTGGCTTTCACAAAATAACTTGTCGCCACCTACCTGTGTATGCCATCTTCCTTGCAACCTCATGGCAAGTGCAGAAAGGCAGCAGTCATGATTTGGCTGGTTCTCAAGCTTGCAATTGGCACCACCTGGAAAAGCCCCTGGTTGTCTTAGACATCTGATAAATTCATCCATTTTGAGATACTACTTCTAGTTGGAGGTTGTGGGTTTTTAATCTGTTTAGCACTAACTAAGATGTAAATAATTAGCAGTATCATTAGAGGTCATATATGAATTAATTTTAACCCAAGGAAGTAGTGTTACACGAAGTCCTCAGCTAAGTAGTTCCCACGGTTTTTTGACCTTCTGCTTGTGAAATAAGATGTCCACGTATAAGTGACTGGTTAACATATTTTGTTCTTGACTTGTGAAACTGTGAGCATATATGTTCTATTACTATTGAACAAAATATTGGGTGAGAGGGAAATGTGTTCTGAAAGTGTTGGTAAAAACCCTGTATGATCTTCCACCAAAAAATACAGAATTACACTTGCTTTAGAAGACGTTTGTATTCATTTGAGTGTTTATAAAGTGAAGAGAACATGAGGCTGTGAAACCATGCATAATTTTCATCATGGTTATGTGAAGACAAAGTCAAGAGGGCAAGGATAGCTTAGGAGGACCCTGCCTCCCTTTACCAAGAGTTTGTAATGTCCTAACTCTTCTAGTTGTAAACATGAGGGTTGGGTAGGAGGGCAGAAATTGTTTGACTGTGGATTCTTAGACTGAAGCTACAGGTGCTTGTGATACATGAATTCCAGGCCTTCTCTTTGGGCCAAATTTGGAAAAGCTGGCCACCTGGAGCACTCAGTTCAGTAAGTGCCCTCACCATGCACGTAGGCAAGCTTCATAGAGCTGTTGAGCTGGAGAGGGCCAGAACCAAGGCAACTGTCTCAGATCTGGACTCAGAACGTTGATCCTCTGTGACTCTCCCTGAGATGCAGACACTGGAAAGACAGGAGGGAAAAGAAAGTTCTTAGCTGATGTCAAAAATTACTCCTTTATCATTCTGGCTAGTTAAGCTAATGCAGCCAATCAAGTGCTGAGGGGGAAAAAAAAAAAAAACACTTGCCAAGGCAGGGAGCCAAAGAGGAAAAAGTATCAGGAAACTGGACAGCCAGGGCTGCATCCTTGAGGTATAAACCTGATTCTATCTACCTAATTATACCTGGAAACCTTAGCTGTTTCTGCAAAAGTACACAGAACCATAGCATGTTTGCTGTCTAAGACACCTGCCTTTTATGTTGAAAACTTCTTTTTCTCCCTAAAAAAAGGAAAATAAAAAATGAACCCTATCATATACACAGTTTTACACTTAAGAACCTCAATATTGCCTCATCACATTCACTTTCCTCATTCATGGAAAACCCACAGGAGACTTTGCTGGGAACTATTTTCAAGAGTCAGGACAATTTACAGTAGCATTTTGACTCTGGACATTTGGGTGCAAGTATATCACATCAAGTCAGATTGAAGGAAACTATCAAGGTATCCCCAAGCTTAGCTCTTTTTTTTAAGATAGTAAAATCCAACAAAACATAACAGAACAAAGTCAATCAAAACAAAGCAGTAGAACTGGTACAGAACTTCAGAGAAAGATACTAGGAAAACAATAGCTACTATAGTATATCTTGTTATTTTCAGAATAGTTGACCATTCCATCAGGTATAGTAAAATCAAACCAAAAACCAAACACAATAAAACCAATAAAAACAGAATATGAAATAAAGCAAAAAAATTCATTAGAATAAAGCAAAACAATGAGAACAATATTGGGCCTCAAAGACAACACAGAAGAGAATCCCCCATATTTGCTACACTGCATACCATCAATCTCCCAAGAGGTGCTCAGACTGCCGGCCCCAGGCCTGCAAAATCAAACAACACAAGCATTTAGTTGCTTTATGTACCTTATCTCCACCCACCCCACCCAACCCCCCGCAAGCTTAGCTCTTAATGTTGTCCCCAGCCTTTCTACTATAGAGGGCTTTGTACTTGTTCATTTCAATGTCATGTGTATTTTAAGAAGATATGTACTGTAAACTATCTTAACCATCCCACTCAACCAACTCATCAAATGAGTGAGCATTCTTCATTTCCTTTCTGCTCCTTACTGGCTGATGCCCAAGCCATGCTGAATGCTCAGATCAGCAGGCTTATTCCATGCTTACCAAGAGCCAGCTGAGTTTGTCCCCCAACCTGCTATGCCATGTGTATTTATTCTAGTTATGCCAGTTAATACTAATAGAAGACATTTTAAACATGAGCATGAAGAGTTGTTTCCATGAAATGGAGTGGAATGTTTGAAAAGACTTGATAAAGGTAATCTGCAAGAAAAAATTCCATTAACTTGGGCAAAAATAGACAACTACAAAAGAATATAGAATGGTGGGGTGTAGTTTGTATTCAGAAGGTTTATGTATTGCTTCATGAAAATCTGTAATTTCTCTCTCTACTTTGAATGAAATAAAATTGCATTTTTGAGTTATTGAGTATCCTTTAGGAAACAAACACCAAGCAGAAGTTCAGTCAGCTAATCTATGTTAAGGAAAAGCTTTATGTCAGTACCAAAAGACTAATGAATGAACGTACACAGTTATATACTCTATGTTAAACTAAAATGTTTAAAATATGCATGTCATCCCTTTTATGATCTTGGCTTTTACTACTACTCTCAATTTATCAACCAACTATAAGTCTCAGCTACATCACATAACAGCACTTATAATGTATTATATTCATAATTTTACTTTAAATGAAAGTTTTTTATAACTATGTTAACTTCTCAGGAGCTATCAATCCCCTTCCTCATAATCATCCTTATGAAAGAATTTTTATTATATGAAATATAATATGTATAACACCAGGAGTGCTAAAAAATGTCATACACTTAAAAGTTACTTTCTTGCATAGTTAGGAACTGACAAGTTATAACACAACAGCTCAAAAACTCTGTCTTCAACATACTAAACTTTCAAAGGTTAATCTGAAATTTTTAAATATAGACCATTCGAGACACAAGTGAACATCTAAAAGTGGTAGACATTTGACTTGTCAGGACTATTGGTCCTCTCAGAAAATTTCTTCATCCCAAACTGAATATCTCTACCCATTAAAACAACTCCTCTTTCTCCCGCCCTACCCCAGCCCCTGGCTCCACCACTCAAATTTTTGAATGAATTTGCCTGTTCTAGAGAACCCATATAAGAGGAATCATGTAACGCTTGTCCTTTTGTATCTGTATTAATTCACTTTAGCATAGTGTTTTCAAGATTCATCTACAGTGTACCATGCATCAGAGTATCATTCCATTATTGGGCTGAATGATACTCCTTTGTGCATAGGTCCACATTCTGTTTATCCACTCATCTGTTGACACTTGATTGCTACTTTGTTACTTTTTAAGAGTTGAAAATATTGTGATTTATTTTGTTTTGCTATGGTTTTAGGTGAAGTCAATCTTATATTAAAATGTTCACACACACACACACACACACACACCCTCAATAAGAGGGGATAGGCCAAAATAGCCACAGTGATATATAATGTGTTACAGACTACATTAATGCTCTACAAAATTTTACCTTGAGATTCTAACCCCCCAGAACCTCAGTGTTGCCTCATCACATTTATTTGAAAATAGTGCATTCATAGACATAAGCATGTTAAAATGAATTCATTAGGTTGCATCCTAACCCCATATGACTGATGTCTTCATAAGAAGAGATTACAAAGCAGATATGTACACACGGAAGAAAACGAAAGGACACAACAAGAAAGCAAGGAGAGAAGCCTCACCTCAGAAGAAACCAACACCGCCAAGCCTGGTCTCAGACTTTCACATGCCAGAATTATGAGAAAATGAATTTCTGTTGTTTAAGACACTCAGTCTAGGGCAATTTGTTACAGCAGCGTTAGCAAACTCGTACAACATGTATCCTGAATTAGACAAGTAAGACTTTTACCACCATGACCTTGATGGGTTTTGGTAGTGAAATTCTTGCTTCACTATGAAGCCTTCCCAGATTCCCCCTCTCAGGTAGATTTTCTCTTATTCATTCATTTTACTGTGACAGATACTGCTATTGGAACTTGGGTAAAGAGCAAGAGCAAATACATTTACAAAGTTCTCTGACTTTAGAGAACTTACAATCTAGGCAGGGCTAGCATACACCAGTTAAAGATAGACAGCAACAATAAACATAATGACCAAGTAAGTTGAATTCTATGTTAGAAGATGATAAGTGTCATAGAAAAATTAAAAGACTATTAGGGACATTGATAGGATAGGGAAGAACAATTTTAATTTTAAAAAGGGAAGTCAGGGTAGGTTTCCTTTAGCAAAAGACATTGAAGCAAAAGCTTCAAGGAGATCAGAAAGTAGGCAATGAAGATAGCAGGAGGAAAAGAAATCTAGGTAGAAAGAACAGTCAGAGGAAATGCCCTAATGCCAATCGTGCCTAGAACGCTCGTCTGAAGAGAGAGATGGCTTACACTGCTGAGCCACTGGGAAAGGAGAAGGTGATAAGAACAGAGAAGGAATGGGGAAGAGAAGTCTTAAAAACTTATGCTTTTATTCTGAGTAAAATGGCAAGTTATTGCAAGGTTTTGAGCAAAAGAGTGACTTGACTTTATAATGTTACATATAGTGAGTAAGCAAGAGAATAAATGGAAGACACGAGTGATGGCATGTATCTAGATCTCTCCCCAAAGCCTTATGCACTCATATGGGGTGTTTTTCAGAGATGGTTTGTTCTGGAGTGTGTGACTGTACTAAGGGTGAAGGGTGTGTGAATATGGATTAAGAGTGTGATCATTGAATTAATGCACTGGTTGGTGTAGCACAGGTCTTGATGTGGGATCCCACTCTGGGTGTGGATGGCACCGATCAATAGGCTTTTTAGTTTGTATGGAATATAAAGGGAAAGACAGAAGGCAGATTCACTTCCTGCCTACTGCCTGCTCTGCCATGGACTATTCCTCCTCTGCCGTGCCCTTCTGCCATGCTACCCTGCCTTGGAACCAGCTGACTATAGACTGAAACCTCTACAAAATGTGAGCTAAAATACACCTTTCCTGATTTAACTTGTGTGTGTGTCAGGTATTTTGTCTCATCAAAGAGCAAATAACTAAGACAACCAGGCAGGAGGTTATTGCAACAATTCAGGCAGGAGGTGATAGTATGAGGGTACTTTGGACAAGCAGCAGTTTTTAAAAAAAGGGGGGTCCAATTCTATGCATAGTTTGAAGGAAGACTCAATGTAATTTAGTGATTGGATGTAGAATGAAGAAAAATAAAAGTAGCCAAGAACGACTCCAAAGTTTTGGGGCTGAAAATATTGAAGGACATGGTATGTGGGGATGCACTCGTGAAAGTATTCGACTTATTAAAACTCATGTTCCTGTAGCACTTTAGCAGAATGATTAAGACTAAGGCTTGCAGGTAGATTAACTGGGATTGGAATCCTGATGCTAGCACCTAACTAAAACCAGAGGCAATCTATTTATTGGCTCTAGAACTCAATAGTGTACACCACAGAACAGGAATTATAATCTCTACTTTATAGGATCCTCTTGAGAATTGAGAGAATGGACATGGTGCATCACACAAGAACAAACAGACGGCAAACGCTCATGAGTGAGACCTTTCAGGATGAATGAGCAAGGGGCTTTATCAGTGCCCACCAAAGAAACAACAGTAGTAGATAAGTATAAACTTCTGAAACATTTTCTCTAAGTATGTACATACGCAAGAATGTTATCATTTATTAAACATAGAATTATACAAGGCATTACTTTGCAACATGGTCTTCTTTAGGAACATACCACTAATGTCTTTCACTTGACTGTATAGTGTTCCATCAAAGATGTATTCCTTATCTACTTTCCAAGTTTAGGGCATTTTGACAGTTTAGTTTTTCTCTACTAAAACAAAGTTGCTATTATCATTCCTAAAGCTGGACTTCAGAAAGTTCTTGATTATTTTTCTAACATATATTTATACAAGTAAAGTTGTAGAATCAAAAAAGGATGTGCAAAAAATACAAATATTAAATTTCGGGCAACTACTGCCAAACTGCTCCAGAAAATTGATAATTTACATTCTCAGCAGTGATTTTGTAAACTTCTGACACCTTCTTTGTTTTTATCTTCACGATGTATATAGGCAATGAAATGTATTTTTTAAATATTTTTTATTTGTTGGATAATTAGTAAAGGATACATTTTTCATAGTTAGAACTCCCTTGCCTTTTGTTTATTGAATTGTCTGTTCTTTTCCTTTGCCACTGAGATGAATGCCCTAGTCTCAGTGACCTTCCGGATTTGAGGGACCCATCACATAATGCCCACAAGAGAAAAATCTCCCCATCCTTTAACAAGTCATCCACCAAATCCTCCCACTGTGACCTGAATTCTCTCCAATGCCCGTCCTTCACCTTCATTCTCACTACCACTATGCTAGTGCAGCTGTTTACCAAATCTTTTCTACATTACCAAGAGTTTTCCTGGCTGGCCTTTCAGCTGCCCGCCATATTCCTTTCTACTTTCTCCTCCTCCCTAGCATCAGAGTAATTTTTCTAAAACAATTCAGATCCTGCCACTTTGTCTAATGATTCTCAACTGTTTATCAAATTGATTGCATACACCTATTAGTTGAGTGTTGATTCCTGATAACATTTACAAATTGCATCAACGTATCTCAAGTGATAGCCAACATCTCATTAAACAATATTCACTTAGAGGAAGACATTGATTGCTAATGATAGTGGATATAAATTAATAGTGTCAACAATCTTCCACATAGTTTCAAAATTATAGTTTGACTTTTGACAAATCTGATTACAGCATTATTTTTTTAACCTCACCATATCTGAGGAACTTATACTACCAGTGGAAATGTAAGCTCTAGCATTTTCTATTTGCTTATTTTTATTTGTATTATGTATACCATCTTTAATTCATGATTTCTTTATAGGAATCTTTTGCAAGCACTTAGCCATTTTGTGAGAATTTATCAGTATAACCAGGCACACGTTAGAGATGGTACTCCAGAGTTCACTTACAGAAAATAAACAAGAAAAATCTTACCAATCAAATTTTAGGGTGTGATATTTCCTCCCTTGCTTCAAGTTATCTCCTGTGCCACATGTTTCATGTGGTCATCTGACATGCTCTCCAGGTGAGGACATCATTGTCCATCATCCAGCATATTCTCTCATATTAATCAATTTACCCATTGCTGGTCAGAATATTTGACACCTACAATTTAAAGGAAGACAGGTTTAATTCACTCAAGTTTTCCGTCTATGATCAGGTAGCTCCAAGGCAAAGACAGCATGATAAACAGGTGTGGCTGTGGCATAGCAAAGCTCCTTAGTTCATGATGGCCCGGAAGTAAAGCAGAGGGAGAATGCCACCCCAGTAGGTGAGGAATCAGACATAGACCCTAAGGTCACACCTCCATGATCCACCCAGACACAGCTGGAAGTGTGTTCTGCCAATCCCCAGGGCAGAATACAAAGCCAGTCACATTGAAACACCACCCTAATCACCACATCACCTAGTCTAATAAGCTCTATATTAACACATGCACGTGTGTTTAAGAAGTACAGAATGCTTGCCAATTCAACTACAGAACCATGGACTCTGAGCACTTAGAATTTCTTTTTATGTTGACCAATTACAAGAATACTCACACACTTATAACAATAAAAGTATAAAGAAAATAAAGAGGTTCAGAAGATCTAAAAACAGTCAGAACATGACCCTTAGCATGATATGTAGACTTATAATCCTCAGCATCCCAATTTTTTCTAGCTAATATTCTGTTCCATTCCATCGTGAGTATTGGTGGTACGGTGCATTATAAAAGAGTACTTCCGGAAATTCTTCTACAATGCTGTCATCATTTTGTAAGTTTCTGTTGACATAAGCCAACTATGTCAGAAATGCTGTCTGGCCAACACTAATTGTAAGATACAGACAAACGATACAGATTTTAGAAACTTAGCGTTAGGATTCAACATACGAATGGGAGCTGAGGGATGGAGGAGGCATCAACATTCAGAATGCAGCAATATCTAAATGTGTATTTATAAATAATCCAATTCTAATCCCCTCATAGCTTGTGTCACTCACAGCCCAAATATCCACCACCAATCCTCAGACCAGAGACTTTAATCTTGCAGCTTTCCTTGCCTGGAATACTCATTACCTGGATTTTCACAGGCCTGATTCCCTCACTTTATGCAGAAACAATGTCCTCCATCACTCTGCATCTCTACCATGCTTTATTTTTCCTTCATAACTCTTATGATTACCAGCCATAAAATTAGACACTGATTTGGTGGTTGTTTTTATTGACTATCTCCCCAACTAGTATATAAACTCAGCAAGGACAAGTTTTGTTTTGTTTGCTGCCATATTCCTAGCAGCTGAAATAGTAGGTACTCTACAAACAAACAAACATGTGTGCCTGCTTAGCACTAAACAGAACAATGATTTCAAGCCAGTAACTTATGAACAAGACCTTTCAGAAAGATTCACAGGAAACATGCCTGATCTGTCCCCTGATTAGATAAATTTATTATCTACAAGGAGAATATAACACAGCTCTGACACTAACTTCCAGTTAATAGTATAATTGTTAAATACCAAGAAGCCCAAAGATTAATAAGGCAGAAGGATTTTAATGAACCAACATTTGGTATGCAGGTATTTAATTTGTTTCCAGAAGGTGATTACCTAACAGTTCTGCATATCAGTGCATATTGGGAGAACAGATATGGATATTTACTTTCTATCCATTTTAAGCAATTTTGTAGTCTTTTAAGTTTGTAAGTAATTTTGAATTTGATTAATAAAACACTATGTCTATTTTAATGAGCTCCTCAAAAAATATTGCCCCCCACAAAATGACTTATTTTGTATATCTACCTTGATTCTCAGGATGAAATCATTTCTCTAATGTTATCAGACACAGACACAAGAAATGAATTTTGATTCAAAATAACTTGTCCCTCCCCTTTATTCCTAACACAGCAGTTGTTCAACCTTGGGCAATCACTTAGTCTCTGTTTCTTACTTTTTTGGACCACAGGTATGAATAACAACAGATACTATCCAAGTATTGTAGGAATTAAATGAAAATATGCTTTTTTTAAAAAAAATACCCTATTTGAAATCCACAAAATGTTAACAAATATCAGAAAGATATCAGCACAGTAATAACACAAATAATTATAGTAATAATAATGGTTTTCCTCTCAATTATGGACTGAGAATCCAAACCATAATGGTTTGCACTTTGTCATGGAAGAACATGCTTTGATTTAAAGAGAAAAAATATTTCAAAGTGTATTCTCAGAATAGATTGAATAAATAGCACACAAAAATAAACAGAAAAATCTCCTGTGATATCTAAAAACTACTTTCAAAAGCAGTTTCTAATTTTGCCAACAGACTAGTGAAATGATTAATACAGATTAAAATATTGATTTAAAATAAAGAAATGTTCATCTTTGAAATCCTCCCACTTTGTCAGAGAGAGAAAATTCTGCTCATACATGTATAACAGAAAACTGTGTCTCTGTGAGGAAGAGTTTGGGGACTGCCGCTTATCCTAAGACCATCTAAACTTTGGTACCTAGGTAACTCTAGTCCCTCAAACCAAAACATCAATCCCTACTTTACCTTTTATCTCAGAATTATACAAAGCAAAAGAATGAAAGAAAATATCACTAAAAGCAGCACATTCACATCCATCGCAAAATGATCCTGTCACTTCTCCAAAGTACATTTAATGTAACTGAAGAGTGAGGGAAAAATGGTTTTCTCTTGTATATTAAAAGGAATAAGGCTTTTTTTTCTTTTCAAAAACATATCTGAGTGAGTCTTCCACTTTCCAAGATGAATGAACCAGAACCAGCTTTACCTTCCTGCTAGCAACAACTAAACACAGATAAAATGTAGCAAGCAAATGGTTTTTACAACATTGAATTAACAAAATACGTGAAAATGAGAAATAAATGAGGTGATATATATAGTTGTTTCAGTGTATTTCCTTAAGAAAGTTTCTTGGGCACATTACAACACACACATACACCCACGTGCAAACACGCATGCACCTGCAAAAAAGGAAGACAATGAAAGCTTGGTAATTTTCGGTAGCTGAAAAGACCTCTTTGTGTGCCAAGAGAGAACAAGACAACCAGAATAGAGTACTGAATAGAGTACTGAAGACAAGAGCTGTGCACAGAAAAGACCTAGGAGTCTGCACAGAATCCTTCTCAGAGGATCCCAGAAGTTCTACTGGGAACATGTGTACATAAGCACTCAGCCCAGGGAAAGAAACTTTGAAGCATCAGAGGGAGTGATCCTAGGAGCCAACCCTGAGAACAGCAGGCAGAGTGGAAAACCTTATCAGGCAGAGGCATCCAGTAGAATCCTCAGAAAGATTTGCTTTATTACTGAGATCAAGTTTTTCTCCATTTAATGCAGTACATTTGCTCCTACCTAAATAAGCTTAAAAGACCAAAGAGGATCAAAATATTTCCAAGTAACTTAACTCCACCCCAGAACAAAACATGGCAAATGCAAGTGTAATAGTCATGCAAAAATCAAAGTGAACTTTTAAAAAAAAAAAGAATTTCTCAATGTCTAACATCCAAATAAAAAACTACTAAACGTGTGAAGAAGAAAAGAAATATGACCCGTGGTAAGGATAAAAAAAATCATTGAATTCAAACCAACCCAGAAATGATACAAATGATAGAATTAGTTTAAAAAATTAAAATAATTTTAACTGCACTTTCACATGTTTAAGAAAATAGAAGACTGAATAAATTAAAAACAGATATATATAGATAGATATATAAATATCCTTCGCATATATTTAAACACTTAAACTTTCAAAATGACAAAGTATGAGACAAAAATTACACTGGTTGTAATAAACTAATGTTTAGGCATTTCAGAAAAAAAAGACAATGGGCTTGAAGTACATAAACAATCTAAGCTCAAAGAGGTACAGTATTTTTAACAAACAGATCAATGAATTGTGAGGAAACACAAACAGCCTCATATATATGAAATTAGAAAAGGGAATAAAAAAGAAAACTTTAAAGAAAGTATGACAAAATGTTTTCAAATTCGATAAAACTTTAAACCACAGGTCCAAAATACTCAGTGAACTCAAGCACAAGGAACAAGGAGGAACGTGCACCAAGATAGTACTCGTAATTGCGATTAAAAAGTAAACATAAAAAGAAGCCAATGAAAATGACACATACACAGAAAAACCAAGTGAAATGGGCTGACAGCAGATAATTTGTTGAAAACAATTCAGCAAAAAGACAGATGAATGACAGCTTTAAATGTAAATGGTCTAAATACCCCCAATTAAAGGCAGATTTTTTAGATTAAATTATTTTAAAAGTGAGACAAAACTATATCCTACCTAAATTTTAACCAGCTCAAAGCACCTCCATAAATCCTTTAGTATCATCTCTTAGAAATGGTCCCCAAATTATTTATGAGATCAGTCTTAATTATACGAGTTCCTGTATCTACCAACTTAGGATACATTCTTAAAGGTTGGAGATAATGTCAGTATCCTTTAGTACTGTCCAACTTGGAAGGGTTCATTGGACTCTCACAGCTAATCTCACCCAAAGCAACAGCAGCATTAGAGATCAATTCCTGAAGGAAATTTTCCTTACTGAATTAGGAGGCATTGATAATGAGAGATGTGAGTTGGGAAAATCCTGCCTGGAAGGCAAAATCTGTACCTCCTCTCCAGAGTGCACTTCCTCAGGCATTTAGAGGGAAAGAACAGCAAGCACCAGAAAGTAGGAGTTAAAACTGTGTTCAACTCACTCATGGCACGAAGGCTGCATGGGGGTGACTCCAAGTACAATTAATATTTGTCTTGTCCTTTGAAAACGAGAATGGAAATCTAGGAAGAAATGTCTGTATCCATATAATTGTGTTTCCATATAAATTATTTGATATAAACACATATGCTAACATTGTATGTAGTAAACATTATATGTTATATTCTTTATATCTATATTAAATAGCTTGAAGTATCTGCATCAAACACCTAGAAATTCCCAGTTTAAGATCATTCAATAAACAAAACTATTGAGTGTTTTCTTTGTGAAAAACTGCCATTTTCACTGAAGTTTAGAAATGCCTCTTGCATAGAGTAATAGGAAGTGAATTTTTCATCTAAATTTTTCTGTTATATGATGATACTGCTTTTCAGAATAGCTTAACAATTATATGATAAGAAGAGAGACCTAATTTATACATTTGTAGAGAAGATAACATCTATGGAAGAATCCGGTAATTAAAAAACATGTAGAAGGTTATTGTTCAAAAACTTAAATATGAAAACTTAATGCTATATAGATGTAAACACTTGTGTTCCCTGAGGCCAGATAGATTCCTAAATTTTCTTCAGAAATAACTAAATATAGAAAAAATAAATGAGAATTATGTATCTTGGTTTCTCTAGTTATCCAGCAATTAGGACTATTCTTAATTTACACACTTTGTAGAAAAAATGATCATTAGCTTACAAACACACAGCTGGCAACATGGACATTCAATCTTCATCGTGTGGCCTCAGCGTCATTATTTTATTTCTGAATAAATACTATTACTTTGATCCATCCTTTTAAAGCAAGCAGAAATACTTGTCTTTGAAGAAAGGTGGTCTTGATTTACAGGTATGAAAATGACAGTAAACGCTGAGATAACACTACCCTATCTAGACCAAATTTATTTCAGCTACATTCTACTTTAATGAGAATAAGACAAGTAATGTGAATGTCTAATATGGTATCCACTGAGACTGCCAATGAGCCAGGCCCTGTAATAAGTGAATTTTATCTATTAAGTTATCTAATGTTTTAATGCTACCATGATTTGGATGCTAAGGAGCACTCTGTTTTATAGTATAGAAAACCAAGACTTCGATGGGTTGCCTAAGACACTTTTCTTAACAAGCTATGAATCAAATAGAGTGTTAAATATGCCTGACAGAGACGAGGGGCTGCATAATTGTGAATGGTATCTCTGTACTATGGCATCCGGAATCATCTCTTCCATAATGCTCTCACATTCATATTATTTTATAAAGCTCTCCAATCTGCTCAGTATTGAAGAAAGTGTTTCACTTCATCAAAATCTACGTAGGTAATTTTATCATACATAATCTACTTCATTGTGTATAGAATAGTAAGATTTTGATAATATACGTCATAAAACAATGTTCATCTAATTTTACACCTTTAAATAGGAATTATTTGACACATCTTTACATTATATTTCAATGTTAAATTTAAAGAACACTTTTAATCTCAATATCTGCAATAAGGCATCTTTTGCAATGAATATTAATATACTCGCTTCATGTAAATGTAATTTCACATATATTCCTGCTTCTTTAAAATGAAAAAAGCAGTCTCAAGAATCCCAAGACATATGTCTTAAATGAAAATCAGGCTCGTTTCTCAGTGTTTTATTTTAACATGCTCCTTAAACCTTCTCTACCACTACCATCACCTAATCAGAAATTCTCCATTTTTAGTGTCCTCCCATATTACCCCACTTCCTGACAGTTTGCCAGATTCTCACAGACTTCCAGAATTGACAAAACACACTGTGAAAAAATGTCTTAACAATGTGCAAAGTTTTTCATGTATTTTATTGAAATATGTGCATATTACTTACAATATTGCTTAATAAGACATAAAACTGGAAAGTGTTCAAAAGTTAAAGCCCAGGCTGCTGTCATCATCTTCAGTCTTGTGAACTTAAATTACTTTTGTCTCAGGGAAAAGAAAAAGGGAAATAAATTTACGGTTCACAAAACATCCCTCCTAGACACTTAGAAAAAATAACACAGACTTCAAAGTTAACCCAAACTGCAGATTCCAACATATCTGCAATCACACACCAGTCAAGACTCCCACACCCTCCTCTGCCACACTTGGGCCCCTCCCTGGAATAAAGAGAGTGCCACCTCTCCAGAGAGTAAACACACAAGCCAGCTAATTCCGTGCAAAGGATTAGCAATTTCAAGCTAGAATGAACTTGGGGGAGCTTTGAGTCTACCTACCCCTTTTGCTTTGTAGAAGACTCTGTCAGTTTCCAGAGTAAGCCGATGGAAGACATAAGGAGGGAAAGTGAACAGATCTCACCCCAGTGACTTTCTTTTATGATGCATGACCTTATTTAAAAGCATGCAGTTCCAGGAATAGGTCGTGGGTTTCATTTTGACTAAATTATCCACACTATCCCCACTCCATTAAACTAATAAATAACTTACATTTGCAAGTTTCATCAGTAAATTAAAAAATAAGATACTTCTTAGCATCTTTCAGTTTTAAAAGTAATTCAACCTGTACTTTTCCCTGGCACCATGAAGATTTTCAGGTACTTAACTTTGTAAATACATACTACAAAATAAAAACATAAATAAAAATATGATGCCAACCAAAAAAGTATAATAGGAGGTCAAGATTTATCACACTGGCTGGGTCAAGTAGGGCTGAAAATTCGGTATTGAATTCTGTGGAGTCCCTATATTGGGCTGTGTCCATATATTGGACGCTGAAATTTATCCCTGTGCTTTGGATGGTCACAATAAAAAGGAAATATAATTCTGTGATTTTCATGATCCTTTAGGAAAGTAAACTTTTAAAAAAAAACTTGACTAAAAATTAATATGCTGGAGCAAGGGAAACATCTTCAAGACTAAAGGGTATACTTAGAATACATGAGGGACTGGGTTTAATCTTCAGCACCAAAAAAAAAAAAAAGTAATATCTTGATCCATAGATTTGATGTATAAAAAAAAGGAGAGAGAGAGTTTTCTTGTCAAAGGGGCTAGAAATCATTTGCAAGGAAATTTTATTGTAATAAGTTAAAGATAAAGACATGCGGCTGTGATAGAATGAAACTCTTTGCTAAATAATCTTGAGAAAACTGACTTATTTCCTCTTTCTATTTGTCTGTTTTTAAAATGAGAAAATGCTTTTTCTACTCTCTTTTAGAGAATACATTCACCTTCATTTTCAAAACCCCACTAAGAGTTAATTATGTATGGCATATACTATATATATCAGAATCATAAAATATAGGTTGAGATGAATTACTTATATGTGGAACACAAATGCATCCAATTCCTTTTGTCAATATGAAAATCCATACCCAAAAAGGTATGATATTTTATCCATTGCCTTAGAATTCATTAGTTTCCAACCATCTAGAAAATGTCTTTTCTCTGTGTCATAAACTTTGGAAACTCAGACTTAAACGCTGTGGCAACAATTACTTTACAGTTTTCCAAACTATAATCATATACTAGCTGAACAGTTACTCAGAATGCTGACAAATATTTAGTCCAATAGTATGTTTTCAAGATACTATCTATGTATTTGTTTTTTCCCGAGGGGATAAATAACAAATGATGCTTTGAATAATATCTAATGAGTCTGAGTTAATCATCAGTCTTACCTACATTTTTGTAACAACCATCAATGAGTTACTTTTTTAAATGAAAAGTTGATCAGTTAATGGTACTAAATTCTTACCATATGACATCACCATAATCAGTACTAAATTCTTATATTATAATAACAAAGGGTCCTGATTAAAGTTCTCAGTCACAAATACACTGTTCACAAGAATTTATTGAAAAGATCTTGAGCGGCTTGCAAAATTGCCATGAAGGTGCCATTTTGGAAAATGAAAAGAAAGTAAGAGTTTCCAAAAACATGACAAAGTGACATCACAAAGCCGTTTTGGTGAAGACCCAGATACTCCATACAATGACTATCCATACAACTGGTCCCTGATGTTGACGGGCTGCTCTGTCCACACTGCCCCTGGACTGGGACATCGCAGCTTCTCCTGCTGCCCAGCACCAGAAACAGTCCTTTAAGTAGAAGAGGGACTATCAGGGGAGAAGCATGGTAGAAGGAAATGTAGACATGATCAAAGTACACAATATGTGCATACATGGAAATATGACAGTGAAACTCATTAATTTGGATAATTCGTGTGTGTTAATAATTATCATTTAAAAATGAGTTCTCTGTGGTGTCTACTTCATTGCATCACATGCTCCCAATTCAAAATTCAAAGCAAGTCCATCTAATGTCAGTTCAATTTTTCCACGTGTGATGGTTAATCTTGACGATTGCCTTGATTGGTGTGATAGATGCCTAGGAGGTTAATAATGCACACGTCTGGGTGTGCCTGGGTAAGTCATGGAGGTATGACCATGAAGACTACATGTAGTCCTCAACCCCTTCCTCTCTGGTTTGTCCCCTGCTTTTTGTTTCCTGGATACCGTGAATTAAGCAGGTTTCCTCTGCTATGCCCTTCTGTCATGATGTTTCTGCCTTGAAGGCAACTGACCATGAGCTGAAACCTCTAAAACCACCAGCCAAAATAAACCTCAAAGATGACTAAGAATGCAAGTAGGTGACAATTGTGAACTCCTTAATATTAAATAAGATAGTGTCTACCGAGATTCTTAAAGTAGGAATGCATATACGCCCCAAATAAATAAGAGTTCAAGTGCATATGACTTGTGGTTCCCATAATCAAGTATTTTTATCCAGTGTTATATTAATAGTAGCATTGTTAACAGCATTAACAATAATATTATTTGGTAGTGGTCAGTCATGGAAAAAAAGAGCTAGTAATAAATCACTTTGTAAGTCATTTTTAACATTAAAATAAATGATAAATTCATTTATTTTATGCAAATCTTACCTCTTTGCTGTGATACCCATTTTTTCTCAGTGAAAAAAATATGTAATTCCAAATCTAAAGTTTCTGATTGGTATCTTCTTGTTGCTAAGCTATGATATTTGGAATTATGGTAAAGGAGGTTTCAGAGTTTTTCTCATTTTAACATAACATTGTCCTAAAAGATGAAATTCAAATAATTATCAAAGTCTGTTCTTTACTGAAAACACTGAGGAACATTTTTCACTGAAGAACAATATTCTTTTTGAGCAATACAGTGGCTTCTGATAGATTAAGTTTCAAGGTTTGGAAGGGTCTATCCTGGCCACAGATTTACCCATCTAATCAAGACAGCATTTGCTGAAAACCAGAAATCTCAAAAATTTCATTTACTAGTTATTTACAATGCTGAAGGTTTAATTCAAAGAAGAACATCTTCCCTGCAATACCCATATAATACAGATAGGAGAGTTTGAAATTCCAATCGAAATTTGGTAATAATGCAGATTGCAAACTTTGCTAGCAATTACCATGATATAATTTGATTGTGCTTTCTTGAGTAATTTTCAAAAAGGAT
>RJWM01009227.1:0-69118 GCA_004363535.1 Dasyprocta punctata
ATTCAGGCAAAACACAGCAAAGCCATGAAGCTGTTTCACTCAAAGCAAGAACTTACAAACACTGGGAGGGGTAGGCTTTGCACATGCAGGAAAACTATAAAGTAAAGCAGCGTACTGTCATTGTGGAATGAACTTTGTGGGACTTTAATGCACTAAACACACACGTGTGCATGTTCAAGAGCTATCAGGACTGCAGGACAGGACTTCAACCTAAACTAGAAAAACAGAAGAACTTTCCCAAATAGTAATTTTAGCATCTACCTCAATTCTTTATAAGCTTAATACCGAAAACTGGAAAAGCTCAATAGTACTGACTCACAGTGAGTATGGCTCCAGAGCCTCAAGTGCTTAATAAATCCATGATAAAGACCAAGCAGGTATCATTGTAACTATTTCTTTGTATATAAATCCCTATGACGATACAGACTAGGCAGAGGTATATCTGCATTGCAATGGCAGAGGTTTGGGGATTGGACATGATAAAGATCATTTACTGCTGTATTCCTAGTTTGCTAAAGCTACACTCACTTTTGAGAAATAACAATTGCGAATAATTGACTAAATGCATTGGTGATATACCACATGTTAGATACTGTCCTGTGCATAGGAGGTACCTGGTGAGGTGATTACTATTACTGCTCTGCTTTTGAGAAAAAGAACATGAAGAACAAGGAGGCTGGGATTCACACCTACCATGACACTCATGACTCTGTATGGTGACAAGAATTAGTGATGTGCCCTGATCAATATTCAAATTTTTCAAACAGGTTTAATTTCTCTATTTCATAATATTTAACTTACCTTTTGAAACAAGTATACAAACCTAAGATTCTGATATGTTTTCTAATTCTCCAAACTGAAAATCATTGCTTCTCCCATTTTACAGATTTATGCCCTGATAGAGATTTCAGAAATGAAAAGAGAGGGCCGGGAGTTTGGCTCAGTGGCTTAAGCGCCTGCCCTGGTAGGCGCAAGGCTGTGAGTTCAATCCCTGGTGCTGCAAAAAACAAACAAACAAACAAACAAACAAACAAACAGAAATGAAAAGAGGACCAAGAGGTGGAGAAAGGGAGGAAGAGGGGAGGAAAAGGGGATGAAAAAGAATTAAGATGTATTGTACACAAGTGCCACCTCCCTATAATGAATGCAATCATTGTGTACTGCAGACATGCACCAATAAAAATAAAAATTAAAAAAATATTTCTTGAACGCTTACATTGAGTGATGAACCAAGTCTAGTCTTCTTAGTGACATTTTCAAAAATAGTTTTATAAATGGATCATAGGTACTGAATTTAGTAAAAGATGGACAGTATCTGATAATTGAAAAACAGATTATGTTAAGGCTGCCTGGTAGACCCAGGACACTAAATTCAATCCTAAAGAATAAGCTGAGTTTAAATAAATGCTTAACAAATAAAGCAGAGACTCCAGGGATAAGTAATTATGAACAATAAAGGAAAGTTCATGATGAACAGGAAGCCAGGAGTTCATGTCTCTAAAAGCAAAGATTGTACAAGTGTACATTAAAAGAAAGAATGTGGAAAGTAGATGAAAGATTTCTGGAAAACAGCTCCATCCCATAAACTCGGAGTCAGAAGTGGATGTTGAGACCCATAAACTCAGAGCCGGAAGTGGATGTTGAGACCACAATGTGTGGAGTCGACAAGCAGGCTCGTCAGACAGACCTGGTCAGACAACTGAAATAAAGGAGAGGGTATGGAGCAGATGAAGGAGTAAGTGTAATGCTATAGTACACGCAGAATTCAAATATTTTGAGGAACAAATGAGATAGTTAACCCGTACTTACCTAATCCTACAACCTCAGGTCCTAACCACTGTACATGCTGCCTCTCGTGCAGAAACAGTAAACAATAATTTAGCAATCTGGGCGATTGCTAGGTGGTCAGACTCACCGTCACTTATGTTTTGATAATACATCAAGGAGCCATGATTTTTAAAAAATATTTTCTACTAAGAAATGTACCTATCAACTAGGAAATTTACCTAACGACTTCTTTTACATAAAATTTATAAGTGTTGTCCCATTTTCAAAATTGGAAATGTAAATATGAATTCCATGTCTTATGTTCATACACATCCATATAAAAATTTTCAAGAAGTTAACAACAGGGTCTGCAGACTCCCATTGTCTGCAGGGTACAGGCCACAGCCATATGGGATTTAGAACCTAAGCTGGTAATCACTGCTTGCTCAAAGGAGACAATACTAAGCAAAGTATAACTTAAAATTATCATGGATTCTTCAATCAAATAGTCACTAAAGATTATTTCTGGAAATTGAAGACTGTTTCCTAATTACATGTTTTTTTGATCTTTGAATGAAATTTCCCAAAAGCATAGATTGAAGTTCTGTTTAAAAGACTACCCAGAAATGTTACAGCTTATTATTCCTTTGAATATAGTAAAATATATGAGTCAATATCACTCATTTGAGATTCGATTTCTAGGCCAGTAGTCAGTTCAGAAAAGGACAACAAAACCTGATTGTGAATACTCTACTGATGCTTGGGCTACTATTCAGGGATATAAAACTTCTTCCATTAAAACTGCATCGTCCAAACCAGGAAATGCGTTCTATGTGAGCTGCAAAGGTAATGCTAAGAACTGGATTGACCCAGATTCAAACCCTAGCGTCAAAGGAAAGGGTGCACAAGCACAGATCTGTGAGTAAGTCTTGTTACACACGCTCACTAGGTAATCGGTTACCAAGCACATTTCCCGTGCGCCCTGCACAGAGGCAGGTCCTTGATGACAAGCATGGGTGAGAATCCTCCATCACAGCCTCTGTCTTCAAAGGCCTTTATGCTGACCAAGAAGCCGAGGGTTACTCACGGCAAGCATTGTGTGCCTAGCGTTATAGTGTGACCTGTGCAGTCATTAACTTACTTAGTGGTCACAAAAACCCTACGGAGTAGAGTGGGGACTTTGATCTGCCTTTCATGTGCACAGACACAGTCACCAGGGGCTGCCGCAGGCGCGTGAGGTCTGTGCTTGGGCTGTGGTCTGGCCAGGGCGCTCCGTCACTGTCACCATCACCGTCACCATCACTGTCAAAGCCAGCCTCGGCCCCCGGGGCCCCTCTCGCCACTCGCCCAGAGCAGCTGTGGGGGATCTACCAACAGAAGGGAAAGGCACTTCTCCCCAGCAGTGGCACAGGCTTATTTAAGGAATTTCAAATGCACGGAATAATTTAGGCAAAGAACAGTGCAGGTAACAGGAGGGTTTGAAGCCTTACTGTGTACCAGTTACCACGCTAAGAGCTTCACGCGCCGCTCCTCATTTACTCGTCATGAAACCTGATGACGCTGGAGCTCGTCTACCCACATTACAGACGATGACACTGCTACTAGAGAGGCTTGTAATTTTCCCCCAGCTACAACCAGAACGCGAGCGAATCCACACCCTGGTGCAGCCTCGCCGTGCTGGTAATCACGGGGCGGTGCTGGTAATCACGCGGCGGCCCCAGCCCCTCAGCCTCAGCGCAGTCTTCTCAGCATCGGGAGGAAAAGTGACCACACAGGCAATGTTTTCAAAACACGCATCTTACCCATCCCATTCCCACAGCGGTCTGTACCCCACTCGCCCTCAGACACTTTAAGGCCAGACCTATGGAACTGACTTGATCTCTTAGTTGCTTTAAAAAATAAAAAAATAAAACAAAGGTGACTTCTCGCATTTTCTATGCCTGCATGTCTGTTACAAGCCTTGAATCCCCTGTGCTGGCTGGCCTGGCCTGTCCCTCCGAACTGCCCAAAGACGTGACAGGAGAGAGACCATCTGAAGCAGAGGTACCCCAGCTTTCCCTCAAACTCGCCGAGCTTCTGCCTGAGGAAAAGGTCAAGTACTCTTAATTCACTGGGATAGACAGAAAAGTCTCAAATGCTTGTCTGAAATAAAATTTTGTAGTAAATCAGTTCTGAATGAAAGACAGCTCTAAATGTCTTCATTCTTTTCATAGAAGCTGTTACTTAGCAAGTGCTTTCCTTTTTGCTTTGGTCGCTGTGAGCTGCTGAACGCCAAGGAGCGTGTGCTATCATTCCAGAGCTCCTGGGCTGCTGGGGGAGGTGACTTCAACCAAAGCACTGAGATTATGTATTAATCGTAGCTCTGAGGGGTTTTCATTGTGGAAATGTAGCGGTCATTGCAATAGTATAAACACAGTGGACATGAGCTAGGTTGTGATATCAGACACAACTTCTCTGAGGGAGAAATGTTTAAGGTGCATCCGGAAAGATTAGGGGAACTTACAAGAGAAATCAAGATGGTGAGGCAAGTGGAACTGTGTAGGAAAAGAAGGAACAGCTGTGACGTTAAAAAAAAAAAAAAGCCAGGGTAGAGTGAGGCACAAGATAAAGCTACATGGGAGGCCAAGCCAGAATCCGCAGGACTTACCCAACACACGGGTGCTTTTGATCGCTCTCTGAGGAATAATGTATTCCAGTGGAAGATTTTGACCACAGAATTGCCAGGGAGATATAAAAATATTCCGGTTAAAACAAGAAACTTGAGGGAGAGCAAGAGTGGCTAAGAGAAGAGCAGGTCAGAGACATATTCATTTGTGTCCTTCCAGGGCTGGATGGGAAGAGAGTCTGGCATGTTCCAGAGGTGTGGAAGGTTGTGTGTGTGACAGGAACCAGGCTGAGAGCTGTACCAGGGAAGTATTTCAGACTGCAGCCTGGGTCTGTGTCTTAGTTACTTTCTCATCACGGGGACACAACACTTGATTACACTTTGTTTCTGTCTATAGTCAGCTAGCTCCAAGGCAGGACGGCAAGGCAGAGGGGTATAGCAGAGGAGAAACAGCTCATGGCCAGGGAGGCAGGAATCAGATAAAGATCAGGAAGAAGGACCCTCCAGGCCACGCCCACAAGGACCCGCCACCTCCAATCAGACTTCACCTCCCAGCATCATGTTTAGGTGTAAACTCATCAGTGGGCAAATCCAGTGATAAGTATGAAACATCCATGATCCAATCACCTCCCCAAAGTCCCACCTGTGAGTGCGTGAGACTTTGGGGGACATCTAGATATAAACCATGATCATTTGCTTTCTCTGAAAGGAAAGCATTGAGAAGAAGGAGTTCTTAAGAAGAGCTTCTGAATGCTCTCATGAGTCAAAAATGTCAAGAATCCTGTCTTTCCTTTATTTGTGAAAGGAAAGGGCATAAAACCTTTTACATTTATCTTCGGTTGGTAGGAAGAATAAGAATTCAAGTTTCCAGTGACAGCTGCCAGCAAGTACACAGTTTGGTCGAGGTTCTAACTGTGACTGCTCTTTCTGTCTGTCTTTTTGTTGTTGTTTCAGTGATTCAATATAAAAAGGAAAATGGGTGGAGGTGATGAAACGGTAAGGTAGCCTCAAAACCAAAGAGGCAAATAAATGTCACCTGATAGCAAGTTAAGACTCGATGCATGTCCCCAAACCAGGGAAATGTCTCTGAAGACTTCTAGAATGTAAGGCAAATTATATTTTGAGGAAAATATGTTAGAACTGATTTCAGGACACACTCTTTTGAAGAAATTCTGCAGGGTGCAGGACGCCGTGACTTTCGATAGAATCACAACATACATGCTCTCTTCTCAGCTGCATCGAAATGAAGCTTGTAAAAGGGCACCCTACCCCACATCTGAAAGCGCAGGTGCAAATGTCTTTGTTGCTTTTAAAATTAGCTTTCCTGCCATAAATATTCTTTGCTGGTAAGCACTGTTTTCTTTTTTCTTAAAAATGCTTACTTTGGAGTTTGGAAACGTGTTTTGGAACATGCCAGTCACTCTGAAATGTATCGATGTGGTAGCGCACAGCTCATAAAGAGTTCTATGACCAATGCTCTAAAGAGTAATTAGAGGATTGCTCATCCTCTAGTACGGGCGGTCTAGATGCTGATCAATAGAATTCCCGGGGCAGTGGCGGCGTGGGCTCTGGGCTCTGTTTCTTAGCACGTGAAGCTGTTCCCTAGACGAATGTTGTGACTCAGCGCCCTCATCTTCCCTGAGTGCAATGAGCTGGCTGGGGGTCACTAAACACTGGCCAAAGGGCAATCCCAGCCCATTCTGAAGCCAGCGTAAGCAGAGGTCACTAGACCAGTGACTGGCAGCAAAAAGCAGCTAACACAGGAGAGGTTTACCCATCCTTCAGCAAAGACAGTGATTAATTATCCACATTGTCCCTAATGCTCACTGTGGTGGCTCCGCTTGTGAAATGGTAAGAAGCAGTAAAATTCGTGGCTCCTAAGATATTTTTGTGTCTGATTTCTCTTCACACTGTGCACACATTGACGTCTAGACCCCAGCCCTTTTTGCTGATCTTGAGGTGTTGTTACTCAGAATAATGCAACAGGAAAACGTGACTGCGTGTCTGCTGAAGACCGTGGAGGGAAAAGGAAGGGAGGAAGGAGAGAGCAAGAGAGTGAGAGAGCCAGAGAGGGTTATGGTTGATACGTTGTGTCAACTTGAGAAGTTTAGAAGTTTAACTGAGAGACTCAGCAGGGAGCCAGCCTCCTTTCTTTGTAAATGTTCTCATTCTGTATAAGAGGAGGGAAAGGAGGTTTTGTGAGCGCTACACCTGCCCTCGAGGGGGCGTGGCCTGTGTACAATATAAGGGAGGAGAGGACACTCATTCGCCCCACCACCACACTTTTGCTCTGGTTGCTTTTGCTGGCTGCTGCCTTGGAGACAGCTGATTTTGGACTGAAACCTCCACAAACTGAGCTAAATAAACCTTTCGTTCCATCATTTTGGGTGTCAGGTATTTTGTCCCAGCAATGAGAGAAAAGTAACCAAGAGGCAGGGGAAAGTCTTCACGGAACTTGTGCCCTCAACCTGAGCAAAGTCCTGTCCCCGACTCTTCTGAAGAGAGGGAGGCTAACGCTGGAGAGAATGTGTTCTATTACCACGGCCTCGTCTTTCATCTCCTGGCACCAGCTGCATGCTCGCCGGGTCACACGCTGCACCCCTGCGCCTCCTTCCCGTGTTAGGCGTGTGCTAGGGAAATCAGAATCCTCTGGCTGAGTTCTAAGAGGAGTTTAGAGCCCTGAATTCCAACACTGTGTTAGCCGGCTTTTTGTTATTGCAATCAAATGCCTGGGCAAAACGACCTGGAAGGAGGCATTTTTAGTTTAGCTTCAGGGGTTTCTGCCCATAGTCGCCTGCTCCTCGGCTTTCGGGATTGTGGTGAGGCAGAAGCCCCGGGTGCGAGGATGTGCGGAGGGAGCAAAGCTGCTCCCCCAAGGCACACAGGAGACAGCGAGAGAAGGAGCCAGGGCTGCAGGGCCGGGCAGGAGGCCGCCCCCCGTTCCCTGCCCCCAGCCGGCTGCCTGAAGCCTCTACCTGAGGCCGGCACCTCCATCGTGGTGTCGCGGGGTCACTGTCCAGAGCCCCGCTCCTGTGGCCTCTGCTTTGCAAGCCAAGCATCATTACGGTGAGCCTTGCGGGGAAGGGGCATGACGAATCCAACCCATGGTAGGTACTAAATTATGTTTTGTCACATTGGATAATTTATTACTTTTGACAAACTGTCGTAAAATAATCTCTTACTCCTTAAATTCCTACTCAATATTTACCATGGACCCCTAAAATTCTAATTTTAAGCATATCTTTTCCAGTTTTATATATGTCTAAAAATTATAATGAAGTTTTACAGTGTGTGATAAAATACCATGGCTGATAACTTCAGAGAATACAAGTTGATTGTCTGAGAAAGTACTAAAGAAGTAAGCAAATGCCTTTGTGGATAAAACAAAAATCACAGAAATGATAACAGTGAGACAAGCTGAAAGAAAATCTGTAGTATGCTTCAATGTTTTAATGTGAAAGTATCTTAGAAGAGATGGAAGAAATTGAATGGATTTATAAAGCTTATGCAAATTCTCTGAAGGTAGTTTATAGGATCTTCATTCAGTGATTATGAAATATAAAAAACAAACTTCTAGAATCAGAAGGATACAAAGAGGAAAAAGGGTAAGGCAAGGTAGGGAGAGACAAGGAATAATGAAAAAAAGGAAGAAAGAAAGGAAAGAAAACAGGGAAAGAGGGAGAGGGAGGGAAGGGAAAAAGGAAAGAAGAAAAGAGGAAGAACAAGGGACAGGGAGAGAAGGGAGGGAGGCAACTAGAGAATCTAAATTTTTATTCAGAAAAATATTAACTTGCTAAACCTGTTTTTTTTTTCACTTACAAACTGATTAAAGAGCATAATGGCTTTTATGTACAACATGAAACACACTGTGATATTCTACATTTACATCTCTCAGACTTGGGTCAATGACTGCCCCAAGCTGTGAAATACGACACTTTCGTGTGCAATTTCTCTGCTGTGGATATTGAGCTTCACTGCAATAATGGAGAACATTTAAATCAATTTTTAATGACAGGAAATTGCTTGCAACTGAATGACCTCCAGATCTTGAGAAAACTTTGTTTTATGGGACAGACATGTCACCAAATTGTTGTTAGTAAATCTTTTATTTTTTTCTAATGGAATCGTATTTCTCCACTACCATATAATTCTAACATACTTTATCTTCCTCCTAAATCATTTTTCAATTGGCAGACATGCCTAACAGTTTAGCTTTTAGTTTCCCTGTCAAGAATCTGTCCTACAGGAAATGATTTATAATTTAAAAATAAAAGAAACCATAGATATCACTTTGGAGAAAGAGGGCATGGCTGTGAATGTTTTTTAATGAAACAAAGAAGACTCCAGTAATAGAATAGCAATTCAAAGGGTACTCATCTTACCCTTCAAGACTAGTTTGAGTTTTAAAATGGGGTATCCTATACCACTATGCAAATAAATCCTCAAAGATCAGTGACTTAACTCATCAAAACTTATTTATCGCACCCTGATATCAGTCAGGGACCCTCCACAACATCTCTTTGTCATGTGGTGATACAGTAACTCAGGTTCTCTCCATCTCAAGTCATTGGTCCAGGGTTGCTATGGCAACAGAAACTGTAGCGAGATGCTCCTAAAGGACTGTGCATGGTCAGACCTGTAATTAGCATACATCAGTCCTGCTCACAGTCCACTAGACAGAATGAGATAACTAGTCTGCACCAACCACAAAGACAGCAGGAATTGTGGGTCATGTGGATATTTGGTGAGGTCTCTCAGCCACCATTTATCAGGTTTTATCACTTGCACACTTTGGAGAAGGCCATTGCACGCTGGAATTCATGCTCTCAGGGGATTCTATGAGGCACATGTATATGCACGTGTGTGTGGACAGGAAACCACCAAAACCAGGTGATGAAGACTGAAAAATAAAACTCTCCTTCCAACAGTGCTCCTCTTCCTTTACCATGCCATTATCAGAACACTTTCTCTACTCTTCCATCCATTTTCTTCCTTTTTATCTATTGTTGCCTAGGAGCATTGTTGCACTCACATCTTGGCCATTTTCATTTAGCCAAGAGCTGTTCCAATTTATGTTCCACCATGGTAGAGCCACCTAAAATGAAGATGTCTTAGAAGAAGAGAAAGATGGAATCATTAGCTAGCGTGCCTTTCTCTGTTGCCCATGGTTACCAATAATTCTTCCAACCCAGTGCGAGTTTGAGGACAGAACACTCAGTTTTGCTCCCATCCTTTTATGCATCAACATAAGACAGGAAAGAAAGGAAATAAGAGTTATGGGGTTGTGACAGGAGAGAGCGTGCTTCCTTCTTTACAACACCAATCCAGCAGAAACAGCTTTATGCTTTGTCTGGCCTCTCAAGGGGTCCTCCTGTGTCAAGTATGGCAAAGAGTACTCACTTCAGCAGCACATACATGCATGTGACAAAGAGCCAGCAGTACTAAAGGGGTCATGCTCCTGCGATCCCAGGGTGTCATCGATAGAACAATGACAGTAAGCACAGGACACACACACATCACACCCGAATAAGACCCTGGGACTATGGCATGTGCTGGAAAGAGCTGGAGGAAATAGAAAGAGGGATGGAGTTTACCTGATTCCAGACCCAACAGCACAGATGATAAAAAAAAATACTCAAACTATAAAACCATGTCCATACCTACTGGGGTTGTACACAGTTCTTTTAAAATACTTGATGGGGCCGGGGTATAGCTCAGTGGCACAAGTACTGCCTGGCAAGTACAAGGTCATGAGTTAAATCCCCAGTACCAAAAAAAAATAATAACAATAACATAAAATAATAACAATAAAATAAAATACTTGTTTATCTGTAGTTATAATAAGGATTAAGCAAGATAGAATATGCTAACATCTAAGAATGAAAAATTTATTTTATTGTTAAAATGTCTACTAATGAAGTTCTAATATGCTAACAGTGCGTACTTTCTCAAATTACATTTGACAATATGGTTACAAATCTCCTGACAAGAAATATTTTAGAGAATTTAATAAAACCTATGAAAATGTGCTAGTCAATAGTATCTAAATTAGACTATAGATTAAGTATTGATAGTAAATAGAAATTTCTTACCTGAACCTGATTGTTTCCTCTAGCAAAATTTCCAATGAAGCAATATAACCAAGGCTCTTCTGGAAGTTGACAACATTATTGAATTGCACATACTGATTTCCAGATGCTGTTTAGACTCATATTAATTCTCTCTTATCTTTAATATCTACCTATCTCATGTCATAATTGATTCCTGGCTGAACTACGAAGACAAAATTGTAAGCACTTCATTAGCTGCCTAAAATTGTTGATTTCATTCTTATGGTATGATTATATTTTGGTCAATTCTAAACCATTTTGACCATCAGCAAGAGTGCTTCAAGCAACAAGCACTCTAGAGAACAAGCAACAGCATGGCTATTTGGGAAATAGCGAAAATTAACCTTGAACCAAGAAACAGTCCTTAGGGAATACAGACAATAAATTTCTTATCAGTAAGGACTATTTTATTTTCATTTTAGTGAAAAGTAAAGAAAATATATAGCTAGTGGGAGCCCTAGTTTAAGTTCATGACACGAAACACTGAAAACCAATGAGAAGCATGACTTTGAATTATCTTCTCCTCCAAGCGTCCTTTGGATTTCTCATTAAATGTTGCTTCTAGAGGCTACCTTAAAATCTTAAAGTGCTTTCCTTCTCTTCAAAGGAGATATCTGGCTGTCTTGCAAATAATTTTGTTGCAATATATTTAGTAGGGCAAGTGAGATGTAGCTCCTTGCCAGGATTTAGTGAGGTAACGAATCTAATGAAGACACCTCGTAACTTGAATCACCTCCAGCACAGTAGTTCTCCTCTGGACACATGCTATGCAAATGCCATTCCTCTCCCTGTGGAGCTATGCATTTAATATCACTAGCTTACTCACCAAATTTTGGCAGTGAAGCAAAAAAATTTTTTTTCAGATAAATCATGCAATTAAACCACAAAAAAGGTAAGAAATTCTGTCCAATTCAATAAAACATATTATTATTCTTATTAGTATTATTACTTTTCCATTATTTTGCAAATTCTAAGGCAAATGTAACACAATGTTTTAAAAAGTCATCATACAGTAAGAAATTGTATAATAAAATGATAAACAACTAAGTATGGTACCAGGCATGGGACTTGGAGCAAGAGGGATTTGGATTTTATCCTACTTCTAACACAATTTTATGACCCTAAAACATATGGTGGGTCTCATTAGGCCTCATTTCTTCATACACGACATGAGAATATCTGATTCATGAAATGATTATGAAGGTTAAAGAAAATAATAGCACTGAGTACTTATCACAGTGCTTAGGATAGAATAAGCACAAAAAATCCTTATAAGTATTACACTGTATACTATGCATAGTGTCAAAAATCAAGAAAGATAAGATCATTGTAAATTAGAGGTGTTCATAGCAGAATCTCTAATCCATAGAATCTTAGAGGAAAAAGACACCGGAATTTATTTGATGGCATTGTTTGATGTTGGAGAAACACTTTTTGCTTAGCACTGTGTTCTTATTTTAGTTACTTGGGAGAAAGAGTAATCTGCAACTAGAATAATGCACTGTGTAATGGTGTCTCCACCAACACGAGATTCCATCTGCGATGGTGGTCTCCCCAAGGATGACGTCACATGGCAATGTCGTGCCAGCTTACTCCGTGTACATATACTCCATGAAATTCCCACAGTGACTGCATCACTGAGCAGCACCCTTCGCAGGACGTGTCTGCTTCAGTGAAGCACGACTGTATAGACAAATCGCTCTGCTTCCTCAAAATCTACTTTCAAAGCACGAATCCTACAAAGGCAAGCCAAGCTGCAAATATTCCAGAAGCTTAAAGAAGAGAAGCAAAACAAGAGACCCACATTTAACTGAATTTTCACGTCAGGTCTCCCCCGGTCTGAGCCATGCGTGGGTGAAGGCGCTCGAGCAGAAAGTGTCACTTGCTTGGCTGAGGAGTCAGTGCACAAGTTTCAGAGCTAATAGGTTACACGGAAATTAAAAGGAGAAATCCTGGTCACAGGGAGACACGGAGAAGGCAGCTCTAAACTTGGAGTGCAAAGACTGCACTTATCAAATCTGTGCACTAGTTCTACACTTTGGAGCACAGGATATGATTTAAGGAATCCAGCTGGAAGAATAAAATTGCTGAGCAGTAACTGTAGCACTTGCCTATTTTGGAAAATACAGTTTGGATTCAATTTGAGCCAAATTAGAAAGTATTGTCTTTCCATCAAAACCTAAAACATGTCAGCCTACAAAAAAGGATAATATCCCAACATGATGCCCTTGACTAAAGGTAAAAGAAAACAAAGAGAAGAAATAATAACATCAGCACCCAATTAGCTACTCGATTAGCTGGGTGACTGGGAGTAACCTGACTGTCTGTTAGGATAAAATTCAGCACTCCTCAAATGGACAGAACAAAATGCATTGTTCGCGACACGTCAAAAAGAATGTGTGATACTGACAATGGGCAGAAGCACATAAAATTGATCCCAAATCAAAGCAAGCATCCATAGTAAAGCAATGAACTGCCTGGATATCATAGACAATATGCAGGAAATATTATGGACAAAAACTACGCTAACAAGTTATAGGAGAAGATGGATTTAATAACTGAGGCAATGAAAGATCTCAATAGGATTTCCAACTCTAACAAAACTAATTGATATCCTAGACCTAAATATATTATATATACATTAGAAATATACTGGGTTTATACCAGATGGGACTCTGCAGAAGAAAGGAACAAAGAACACAAATTAAGTCAATGGCACAGAGGAAAACCACAACCAAAAACGTTGATTCAGTAAACTACAAGACCGTGCAAGCTGCATAATGTAAGAACAATTAGAGTCCAAGAAGGAAGAAAAAGAGGGAACAAATAAAGCTTTTTGAAAAAATAATGGCCAAGTTTTTATACTTTTTTTTAAAAAAAAGTACCTATACACTCAATTAGCTTAGAAAAACTAATACACAGGATGAATAAAAAGAAGACTACTCCTAACGGGTTGCACTGGCCAACACCCAAGATCCAAGTTACTTAGGAGGCTGAGGCAGGAGGACCACTGGAACCTAGGCAGCAGAGGCCAGCCTGGACAAAAAGAAAGCTATTCTTTCCTTGACAAGAGGGAAAAAGGGACAAAATCTTACATGATAATCAAACTGCTAAAAATTAAGTTAAAGAGAATAATCTTTAAAGCAAACAAAGAAAAGGCATATGCAGAAAATTAATAAGAAAAACAGATACCTTCCAGCTTTCTTAACAAAATTAAAGCCAGAAGACAATGGAATGCCATCTTTAATGACAGGAAAAGAAAAAGAAGCTGTCTACATAAAATTCTTTATCTGGTGAAATACTTTGCACAATAAAGTTATGTTTAGATAAATAAAATTTGACAAATTTAGCTGCCAGTAGATCTTCATCAAAAGAAATGGAAAATAAAGTTCCTTGGGCAGACTGCAAAAGACATCAGGGAAATTCACACGGGGGGAAACGCCAAGCTCTGAAAATGCCAAATATGTCAGTAAATGTAAAAGATAATCCTTTCATTCTTCCAACCTCTTCAAAAGACAGTGTGCTGTTCAAATAAAAATAACCCCAGTTGCTCAGGAAGCTGAAGCAGGCAGACAGGCTTGAGGCCATTCTGAGCAATTTAGCAAGACCCTGTCTGGAAAATTTAAAATGACTGGGGATGTAACTAGGCAGCAGAGCGCCGCTGGCTTCAATCTCATTACCTCAAAAAAAAGAAAGAATGCAGTGAGTTTTGCTTCTGCTTAAAGTGTAAAAAGCAGCAAACATCCGTCATATCCCCACAGTAAGAAAAACTCGGCAACTCTAACCCATCAGAGACTCCGAATAACAAGGCAGCAAATGCAACTGGATGGCAAGGTGTGGAGAGTCGCTCTGGACAGAGACCAGAAACAGAACTCTTTCATCTTTGGCAGAGCACAGGCAGACAATGTGGCTGCTGTGAAAATAAGCAAAATAAATAAGCCTGAACTCGCAAATTCCAAAAGCTTGAGTGTGAACTAGTGCGGCCATGTAACAGTGGGACAGACCGAGATGGGAGGCTGGCCCACACCGCACCAGGAGCTCTACTGAGGGCCTCCACTGGATAGGTGTTCAGGGAAGGACCTAGGAGGCTGGAGATGGGGTGCATCTCTCCCCTCAAGGCAGATGTCCTGTGGGACAGATCAGCTACCCCTGGGACACGGGCTCAGAACAGCGCTACTTGTGTCCTCCCTAAAACCCTGGGGAAAGGCAGCACATGTGCTTGCCAGCAGCCAGGAGGAACAGCAGTGAGGGTCCTTGTCTCCTGCTCCCAAAGAGCCAGGCAAACACTGACTGCTGCTGAACGAAGAGTAGAAGCAAAAGCTGAAAGGGGCGTAGAAATCTTCTAGGCTCAGGATTCAGTGCTGACATTGAGCAGATATTTGCCTACATTTGGAAAAGAGAAGAAAATTCTATCTTGAGATCTCTCTCACCCAGAGCTACAGGACATAGAGTTCGGCTACGACTGGAAGGAGAAACAAAGGCGCTGAAAAGACCCCAGTTTCAAGGGCCAGAAGTAGGCAGGTTCTCGTCCAGCTGAGGCTAAACCAGAATACCAGGCACAAGGGCTACACAAAATTGCAGATTGTGGAAAAAACAGAGATAAACAGCTAACTCAGCCTCCACAGTGAATACAAGCAAAGGTGGCCACCTCTGGGGGGATTTGCGGCCCACATGTTCAAAGAATAATTTAACCACAAAACCAGAGTCCAGATTAACCACTGACGAAACCTCTCTACATTGATGAACTCACCGGGAGTGGGGGAGCATCCCATTCCAAAGCACAGATATTATTTCTCAGCTACAACTGCTTTTCCTTGCATAAGCAATGACTGGCATGAAATCAGCAATTATAAGACTTGTCTATTAGACTCTTCAGAGAAACAGAACTAATAGCATGTGCAAACATGTGAATAAGAGACTTATTTTAAGAATCAGCTCATAATTATAGAAGTCAGAAATCCAAAATCTGTATAGCGAGCAGGCAAGCTGGATTTTGCAAGAAAGAAGTTGACAGACACAGCAGTGGAGAATGAACCAAGTGTAATTTCTTTGAGGCAGCAATGAACAGCTCTTGCTAGCTGAGTGGGGCCCCAATGGAGAAGGCCACCTAGGCACCAAGTTCAGGGGTTTGTACACCGTCTTTAGTGAGGTACTTTGATGGCTTTGTGAAAATGAATCAATATAGTTGCCATCTTTAATTAGGCCGCTGGTCAGGAGAGCAGACTATTGGGTGTACCTCAGGTTACCCAGGCCCTTGTATTTTGAAACAACACAGTTGCCATTTCTCACCGAGGCCTCTGACATGAGAACAAATTTCCCAGCACTCTAACCTCAGAGAACCTCTTTTCCTCTTGTTCCAGCTTCCCCAGGGTTTATTTAGGTTTACTCAGGTCTCTACCCCAACTATCTATTAGTTTCCCTATCTGTGGGTCTTGGTATTATGAACAATTTTATGTCTGTAACTTTCATTAACTTCATATCCACAGTGAGGATGCATCATTTCCTTACAGAGATGGGTCAATAATTGCTAACAATAGCAAATCTTCCCTATTCAGTCCCCCCATCTCTTTGGGAAATGCCACAATGTGTTAAAATGTATACATGAAGATTTCAACATTGTGTTTAATACTGAAATATTTAGAAGCCAGTCGAATAGTCCTACATGAGGAATGTTTTATTATAGTATAGTATACACTTTAAATAGAATATTCTACAGTTTAAAAACCTTAACTAGAACTTTATCTATTTACTTGACATTTTAAGGAGGGAAAAATGTTAAAAAGAAAAAACTGTGTGTTCTTATGCATGTTCTTATGATCATGAAGAAAAATATTAAAGACCCACCCTGCTATTATCATGAATTACCTCAAGGGTACAGTCATGGCTGGGATGGTTTGGTGGAGGAGGACTAGAATACTCTTTAGTTGTGTTCAGATTCTTTGCTTTTCTTTTAAAAAATTGGCATATATTACTTTTGCAATTCATTTTTGAGTGAATGAAATATAGTTTTTGAAATTAATTAAGTGCCTCAAGAGCAAAGAGTAAATGAATGTGTTGTTTTGTGAATAATAAATTCTGGGGGAGGGGAGAGTTTAAGAAATGAAGGCTTAGCCGGGCGTGGTGGCGCATGCCTTTAATCCCAGCACTCGGGAGGCTGAGGTAGGTGGAGCGTTGTGGGTTCGAGGCCGGCTTGGGCTACAACGCGAGCGCAAGGCTGGCCTGAGCTACATAGTGTGACCCTGCCTCAAAAAAACCAGGGCTGGGAGTTTGGCTCAGTGCCTTAAGCGCCTGCCCTGGCAGGTGCGAGGTTGTGAGTTCAATCCCCGGTGCCACAAAAAAAAAAAAAAAAAAAAAGAAAGAAATGAAGGCTTAAATGGTTCCTTATTGGCCAAGGTACTAAATCATCTAAGTGCGGCATCAATGGAGAGAAGAAGATTCTGTGTCAGTGGCATCCATAGGAGTGCTGGCTCCGCGGGACAGCCAGCATGGGAGACAGGTGGAGAGACAATTGCTTCCTGGAATAGTAAAACAATAATAATAATAATAATAATAACAACAACAAAGAACAGAGCAGTTGATATCAGGACAACTGTGAATGTCAATTTTTTACATTTATTTTCACATCTTGTCCCAAATATACCTTAAACTAGAAAAACTTACTCTTTTGATAGTTGCAGAAGTCTTTTAATTGCCAACCTAATAACTATTAACTAGGGTTGATTATAATGGTCAAATAGCACATTCATTTAAAATAGTATATTCTTCTACAATATTAGCTATAAAGTATGATTTGTTATATTAGGTGTATTCTAACTATATCCAAAATAATTCAACAAAAATACTTGGAAATTTATTATGTGCCCAGTTATATACTGGATACTTGGAATAATTCAAAAATTACAAGACAGAAAAATAGTTTCCCATGGAGAGTTTACATAACATTAGCAAGATATAGTAAAACACATAATACAGCACCATGGATACATTGGCAGTTTCATTACACCTGATGTCTTAGTTACTTTTCACTGGTTGCTGAAACAAAACACCTGATACACAAAACTAGGGAAGGAAAGGTTTATTTATCTTATTTTGGAGGTTTCAGTCCATAATCAGCTGGCTCCAAGGCAGGATGGCATGGCATCAGGGCAACACTTCAAGGCAGCAGCCAGAGCAAAAGCAGCCAGAGTCAAATGGGGAAGAGCAAGCCTCTTTTCCTCCCTTATATTGTACACAGGACACGCTCTGCCCCATGGTGGGTGTAGCTTCACAAATATCCTTGCCTTCCTTTGCACAGGATGAGGATGTTTACAAAGAACTCTGACTCCCTGCTGAGTCTCTTAGTTAAACTTCTGACCTCAAATTTACACAACGAACAGGTAACTGTTTGTGCTCTACACCCCAGAATGTAGAGCTGCTGAGTTACTTAATTAAGCTTCTAGACTTCTCAAGTTGACACAATGTATAAACCATAACACCTGATAAAGTCATTGCAAATGAGCTTTCCTATGGTGTATTAATTTCTTCTACTTTGCATGCTGCACGTTGTGACACTAAATGAGTCTCTTTGTATCTTTGTCAAGCCACTATATTTAGCAATTTTGATTAGAATAATTTGTGTACAATATTTGCTAACAAATTGTAAACCCTCACATATCAATAATTTCACCAGAAATTGCCTACCGTGAATCAGCAGAAGCCATGCTTGGCCTGGGAGGAGCCCATCAAGAAGAAGAAACCAATTAGATCTTCCAGTAAGCTGTGCAAGCAAGCCCTGTGGGGCCCAGGAAGAGAGAAGCCAGAAAGTGCCTCCTGTGAGCCTGCCAGTGCGCAGGCTGAGAATCAAGAACTCTCTCCTTCCTCTGCAAGCAACTAGCTGGTTCGGAGTACAGGCTGAGTTGATAGCAACTGAGGTACAAAAAGCAATTGAATGCTTGCATTGCTTGGTTGACTTTGCAGGTCTGGGGCCAGCAGTCTGAGCATCTGTTGGGAGGATGACAGTACGCATTATAGCAAAAATGGGGGATTTCCTTCTGTCTTATTCTTGAAGTCCACTATTGTTCTCACTGTTTTGTTCTGTTCTGATTTATTTTTTTGTTTTATTCGTATTCTGTTTTGATTGGTTTTATTCTGTTTGGTTTGATTTTGCTATGTCTGATGGAATGGACAACTATTGTGAAGATAATAAATACTATGGTAGCCATTGTTGATTTTCTATTATCCTGCTTCTAAGTTCTGTACCAATTTCACTGCTTTGTTTTGATTGGCTTTATTCTGTTTTGTGTTGTTGGGTTTTATTACATTTAAAATAAAATAAAATAAAATAAAATAAATAATAATTTCATGAGAGTTTCACCCTTCCCGAGAAGAAGCCATGCTGGGTCTGGGAAGAGTACAAGAAGAAGCCAGTTTGCCCTTCATGTGAGCCACACAAACTATGTGGGACCCAGGAAGAGAGAAGCCAGTTCACCCTTCCTGTGATCTGACTGATGTGCAGGCTGAGAATCAAGAACTACTCCCTCTATAAGCAACCAGCCAGTTTGGAGGACAGGCCGAGTTGATAGCAGCTGAGGGACAAAAAGCAATTAAATGCTTCTATATTGTTTGACTGACTTTGCAGGCCTAAGGCCAATAGTGTGAGCATCTATTAGGAGGATAACAGTATACAATATAGCAAATATGGGGAATTTCCTTCTGTTTTGTTTTTGAAATCCACTATTATTCTCACTGTTTTGTTCTGATTTATTGTTTTGTTTCTGTTTTGATTGGGTTTATTCTGCTTTGTTTTAATTGATTTTACTATGTCTGATGGTATGGACAACTATTATGAAGATAACAAGATATACTATGGTAGCCATTGTTGATTTCCTATTTTCTATTTTGAAGTTTTGTACCACTTACACTGCTTTGTTTTGATTGACTTTATTCTGTTTCATTTTGTTAGGTTTTATTCTCTGTAAAATAAACAAAAGAATACCTGGTACTCAAATAATTTTGCCATATTGACATCTTAATTATGCAGTACAAATAAACAAATACTTATTGAAGTGGAATAAAAGTGATCCTGCCTATAGCAACATGAATGACCAAAGGACTTGATAAAAGGTAGTAGATGGTTTGGTGTGTCTTTTGTTGCCCTGGGATGCTTCCAATGCCATGGCTATGTTTGAGGAATTTCCCACCATTTAGCTCCTGCCTTGCCAAGGTAGAAAATAACCCCTCAGTCAGGAGCAACCCTGAAACTCGACCATCCGTTCCAGTTGGAGATTGTAGCATGGAATATGGAAATGGACAGCAACCACCCTTTGCTGAGGGTGGGAGTGGGGGCATGTCCTGGTGACCTCAGTGTTGTGTTCCTGGTGCACCATGGGAGCCGAGAACTCTGCACATCTGGTAGCAGCAGAGGCACCTGCATTGCTCTCCAGTTTGGTCCTTCAGATCTCTGACTGTCCTGTGAGTCCCTCTTACACTTTTAAATGAATTGTTTTTCTGTTTCATTCAGATAGACTCCTTATCTGTTATTTGCTATTAAAAACACTTATCTACATTATTTTGTGTAAAGGAGAGCAATTTTGAGTCACTGATAAACTGAAATTAAAAGCAATACCCTTCTGTATACTTGGGAAAGGAGAGTAACCCTGGTATCCAGAGGACTACAGTGGAAACTCACTTTGTAGGGAATGGACTAGGTTGAATTAGGACCAACACTCACTGCTCTATTTCCTGAAATCCTGCCAACTCTGAGAAGAAAGTTAGCTTTCTAATCCTCCAACTCAAGCAGGGAAAATCTTAATAGCCTATTTTCTTAATTCAACCACTATTCTCAAGATGTGCTTATACAGAGGAACTCAATAGCAGAATTATGCAAGGGCAGATACAATAACATATCTAAGGATCTAGAAAGTCATATACCCTGTGTATGCACTGGGCTTTTATTTAAATAGTGTGGTACATGTTTTGTTTTCTCAGCTGCAGTCTATTGTAATTTGACTTAGCTTATGAGTGATTCTAAAGTACGACTGGAGGGAATCACAGCTTCTGCCAGCACTGGGGTCAGGAATCCTCCCAACCAGTGGCTTCACAAGTCTAGCCACACACACCCCCCACTCCACTGCTAGATCAGAACCAACATCCTCAGAAGGGCCCAGATGAATGGTAGAAACACTGACATTTGAGCAACACTGCCCTAGACCATTTGTGCATTGTTCATGCGGTAATCATTTCATAAAGTTCTGCAATCATGCCCAGCGAATGCAGCACACCTTTCCTTCTCCCTCTGCCCTCCACCCTCTCCCTCCCTTTTCAGTGGTGTCTGCAGCATCTGAAGCAGATGTTTCTTTTCATCTCTTTGGGTTAATAATGCATGTGCTTGAGATGATAATGAAATTTCCCTCTTCCTTGAAAATTTAAGCTTTTCCCATTTAATAGTTGTAGCTTAAAATCCTGAATGTTCTGTGAACCACTAAGAGCGGGTTGGGGAGGGAAAGTCAGGTGTGTCAGGTAAACATTATTTGGAAAGGATATTTTGGATAAAAAGAATATTTTGTCTTGAAATAGAAAAAAACACTTTTTTTGTATATACATCATTCTAATTTTATTAAATGAACAATAATATTATCAACTGGGGCTGGGAGTTTGGCTCAGTGACTTAAGTGCCTGTCTGGCAGGCATGAGGTCATGAGTTCAAGCCCTGGTGCTGCAAAAATAAAAATAAAAATAAAAATAAATTTAATATTATCAACTGGGGTTGTTGCGAGATAAAGTAATAAGCCCTTCTGAATTTGAAAAGTAGATGCCTTTGTAATTTTTCAAAGCAAGGAAATACAATGCAGTAAATTATTTTATAAGAAAGTGGGTTGGTTGCATGGCTTCTATTTTGTTTTGTCATTTTTCTTTGTTTTTAATAATAGAAATAACTTAAGAAAGCATTGGACTATCTTCTGTCTACTTTCTGTTAATTATTCTTAAGTTACAGTATGGATCTAATCCTCGTCGTTTTATAATTATTGATGGAAGCATGTTAAATTTTTAGACTTGATGTCTTAGTTTAGAACACAGAGTATAAGAATCCTCCAAATGGGGAAATTCCAGAAGCAAAATGATAATAAAGCAAAATCAAGGGACGCCTCTGAGGGGTGCAGTTCGTGGCTCCTCTAGACGGAAGACAAATTCTCTGATCTGTTCTGCTTCCCCAGAACATCCTAGCGACTGGACTGAGCGCTTCCTGCTACCTCAGAGGTCCTCATCCTCATCTTCATGGTGTCTTCAGGGTTGCTCTTCCCTGAGACTCATTAATGTCAAGAAGGAAATTAAAAAACAAGTCAGTGTGATTGCTGCCCCAGTGCGGGGCTGTGCACAGCCCGGCCTCAACAAGTCCGCTGTCAGAATCAATCATCTGAAAAGGAATGGTTTCCACGTCTACTTTATCCACTAACATTATGCCAAAATTTCTCCCAATCAGGAGACAAAATTAGGTCTAAAAGTTAGGAACTCTCTTATCAATTCATTCTTTTTACCAATACATGATAGTCCACTCTTTTTTTTTTTTTTTTTTTTTTTTTTTTTTTTTTTTTTTTTTTTTTTTTTTTTTTTTTTTTTTTTGCGGCACCGGGGATTGAACCCACAGCCTCGTGCCTGCCAGGGCAGACGCTTAAGGCACTGAGCCAAACTCCCAGCCCTGCTTTTTTGAGGCAGGGTCGCACTATGTAGCTCAGGCCGGCCTTGCGCCTGCGTTGTAGCCCAAGCCGGCCTCGAACTCACAACGCTCCTCCTACCTCAGCCTCCCGAGTGCTGGGATTAAAGGCGTGCGCCACCACGCCCGGCTGATAGTCCACTCTTAAAATTGCTAATAAGAATTCAAACACCCAGAGAGAAAAATCCTACTACAATTCTCCAAATTGTGCTACTCAACCCAGAACAAAAATAAGAAATTTCCTTTCTCACAGTCATTTGTGGAAACCACACTGCAGTTCACACCCAACAGCCTGTGGACGGGATGCACCAGCAGCACTCCCCACTGAGATGGCCCTGAGTGTTTCCTTCAAGGAGGCTGACCCATAATTCCCAGAGTGCAGAACCAGTGTCTCCAAGTCTTCTGCAGCAGGGCTCCTCCTGCCTGAAGATGCCACCCTGCTGTGTGAGAAGGGTATCGCCCTTCTCTGCCTTCTAGCACTCTAGCTGCATAACAGTACTGAGGTTTGTCAGGAGTTTTCCCAATTCTTCTTCATCGGGGGGCATTTTCTACTGCCTACTCCCTTCTCATGATAAATACCCTTTCCATGACACACAAAACCCGGAGTCGAACTTGGAAACACCCTTGTCCTCTTTTCATCCCTTCTGCTCACCACATATACTGAACCCTAAGTTAACAGCTGGTAGAGAAAAAGACTGAGCCACCAACATGGGGAGAGTGTTTAGACCAAGGCAGAGATTAGCGCCTCACATACATAAGTGCTACCCACAAATGCCATGGAAGGTATCAACTGAGCCCTTGGTGGGGTCAAAGGATGCTGATATCTTCCAGCTCCTCTGTTGTAAGTGTCTTCTCAAAGGACTGTCTGAATGACATGTCAATGAAGAATTGCTTCCAATGGATACAAATCCCCCCAGCAGTGGTCTACACAGATGACATGCTGTGTCCAGAGATGCCTGCCCACTGGCATTGGCTCAGCCGTTCCTGATATTGGGACTGAGGTCAATGCATCCCTCTTGACCCTTTTCACAAGGTGGTTTTGTGGCTGTAGGTTGATGTCCCCTATCTAGATCTGGCCACAGTTCAGTTGCAAGACAAAAAAAAAAAAAGCAGAGAAGTTATGCACCAGCTGAATCTTACCCTTTTACAAAGTGTCTTCCTGAAACCCTCACCACCACTAGCAAATCACTGGCCACAACTGAGTTCTATGATCTATGTTATCTGCAAAGTAGCCTGGTATTTTGCTTTGAATTGAACACTGGTTGCCCCCAGCAACATTGTGTGGGGTGCATCATGCCTGTTTTTCATTACCTTCCCTTAAAATGACATTTCTGAGCCTTCTCATTGGCTTCACTATTTTCCTGTAAAATCATCAAAATGACTGAAATGTGTATGTGTGTAGATGGAATAATTTCATTTTATACAGTAATACAAAATGTATAAAAAATGAAAAAATAAATACATATTTTTTACAGGGAACTACATCAATGGTATTTCATCTTTTAAATTTTTACACATCTTGGACAATAAATGGTCCTTATTCTGTACTTTCCTTTTACCTGTGAAAGAAAAATGATCCAAACAAGTACTGAAAAATCCAAATCAGACACCTCTCACATAAAAATTGAGAACCTTGAAATTATTATTAAACTTTAATACCAGGTAAGATTTTTAATTTGTGCTAATTCTATTTGACAATTTGAACCTTTGTGTTTCATAATGATAAAATAAGAACACATGTGTATTAGGATCATAGAGGTTGATACTTCAGGCAAAATTTTGAAATCATTGAACATAGTGTAAGAGACAAACTCAAGAAAACCTATCAATAAGGCAGTAATTGTTCCATAAGTAATTTATGGAGTGGTAATTAAATATCCAGAGAGAAGCATGAAAATATTTACCATTAATCAGAGAACTATAGAAATACAAAATAATGAATATTTAATATAGATGTAAAACATTGAATGAAATAACAATGATTATATATCTTGCTTTCAAATTGATATATTTAAATAAATTCTCTAGTAATGGTTGTAGCAGAAAGAAATCAAAAACTGACCTCCTCCTACCAAAATTTCTACTCTCTATTTAATCAAGCATCAAGCACTCAGTTTATTTAATCAAATCCTAGATACTACTTTGGAGGTGTTTTTCAGATGTAATTAAAATCCTATGTCAGGTCTGATGTTCTGGACAGGTAACTTGAAGATAACAAGAGGCATTATGTTAACCATTGTTGATTTTCTATTACCTTGTTTTGAAGTCCTATATCACTTCCACTGTTTTGTTTTGATTGAATTTATTTTGTTTTATTTTATTTGGTTTTATTCTCTTTAAAATAAAAAGAAAGCCTATGTCAATTAAGATACAGAGATGCAGCACTTGGGAGGCTGAGGTAGGAGGAGCGTTGTGAGTTGGAGGCCAGCTTGGGCTACAATGTGAGGGCAAGGCCTGCCTGAGCTACATAGTGTGACCCTGCCTCAAAAAACTAGGGCTGGGAGCTTGGCTCAACAGCTTAAGTGCCTGTCTGGCAGGCGCGAGGTTGTGAGGTTGTGAGTTCAATCCCTGGTGCCACAAAAAAAAAAAAAAAAAAAAAAAGATACAGAAATGACTTGGGAAAGAAAGACAGTCTAATAACTGAGCCTTTTAAAAGGAGATGAGGAAGGCAAAGGAGGCAAGCAGGCAGGTTCAGAGTCTGAGAGGATTCACCAGACATTGCTAATTCGAAGATGAAGGAGGAAAAGAGCACAGAGCAGCATTCAGGTAACAATCCTGGAAACCAAGACCTCAGTACTACAACCACAAGGAACTGCTTCCGCCAGCAGTTTGCTGTGAGCTCAGGAGCAGCTTCCTGTCCAGAGCCTCCCATAAGAGAGCCTCTCCAGCCAACATCTTCCTTTCAGCCTCGGGAGACCCTAGGCACAAAATCCATCATCAAGATCTCTATACTGATTTCTATGGTGACCATACTAATTTAAACAGCGCACAAAATTTCCCTTTCCCCAACATCCTCTCCAGCAGAAGAGGATGTTATCTTTAGACTTTTAAATAATAGCCATTCTTATGGGGATGGGCAGATATTTTTATTTGCTCTAGGTGTTTTCATTTGCTTTCTAATAATTGTGTTGAGTACTTCTTCATATAACTGTTGGTCATTTGTATGTCTTTTGAGAAATGTCTGTTTAGGTCTAATGCCCATTTTTTAAACTGGGTTATTTGTTGTTTCACTACTGAGATTTTGAAGTTCCTTGCATATAAGTAATTTAAAAATACTTTCTTCCATTCTGTAACTTATTTTTTCACTTTGCTGATTGTTTCCTTGCTGTTTCCTCTTTATCTTAATGTAATCTCATTTGTCTAGCTTTGTTCTTATTTCCTGTGCTTTGGGGGTCTTAAACAAACAATCTTCCCCTATTCCAAAATCCTGCAGTATTCTGCCTATGTCTTCTCCCAGTAGCTACATGAGATGTGGTCTTTTTTTAAGTCTTTGATCCATTTTATTTGATTTTTGCAACTGGTAAAATCAGTTTCATCCTTCTGCTCATAGATAGTCAACTTTCTGAGTACTCTTTATTGAGAAGATTATTCTTCAGTGTGTTTCCTGATACCCCTTTGTCAACAATCAGCCACATATATGTGACTGTACTCCTAGGCTGTCCATTTTGTCCTGTTGGCCTATGTGTCTGTATTTATGCCAACACTATGCTGTTTTGATAAATACAGATTTGTGCTATGTTTTGAAGCCAGGCAGATAGTATAACAAATGTCTCCTGCTTTGTTCTATTTATCCAAGATGTCTTTAGATATATATTTGGAGATTTTTGTGATTTCATGCAAATTTTAGAATTTTTTTCTAGTTCTGTGAAGAGTGTTAGTATCTTGATATATACTAAATTGAATCTGTCATATGAGACTTTTTCCCATTTTTCTATGTCTGTTTTTCCTCTTCAATTACTTTTTTAGTGTTGTATAATCATCATAGTAAATATTTGATTAAATTTATTCCAAGGTATTTGTTTTGCAAATAATATTACTTTCTTAATTTCTATTCAGGAAAGTTCCTTACTGGCACACAACAATCCTAGTAGTTTTTATACACTGATTTTTGTATGTTGTGACTTTGCCAAATTTATTTATTAATTTTCATGATTTTTGGTGGGGGTCTTTTGGATTTTCTATATATAAAATTATGTCATTTGCAGTGACATTCTGACTTCTTTTCCAATTTGGGCACCATTTATTTCTTTCTCTTGTGTGATTATTTTGTCTGTGTCTTCCAGCTGGTTAAGGTGGTCATGCTTGTCTTGTTCTAGATCTTAAAGAGAAAGTTTTCAGTTTTTTCTCATTCAGTATAAAGTTAATTGTTGACTTATTATAAGCAGCATTCAATTATATGAATTACATTTTTCCATACTGAAGATATTCAGAATTTTTATCATGCTTTTTCACATCTATGAGATGATCATGTGGCTTTTGTCCTATGTTGGGTTGATGTGGTGTGTCACACTTATTGATTTCATAAGTTAAACCATTCTTGTGTTCTTGGGATGAATTTCACTTGACCATTGCAACCTTTCCAGTGTGCCATTGAACTCTAAATGCATAGCCACCAAAAACATTGGCCTACAGTTCTCTTTTTTGTTATCGTGTTCTTATTTGGTCTGGTATTAGCACATGTTGGAAAGATTTTCTTCTACCTTTGGGAGTAACTTGAAGAGAACTGTTATTAGGTATTATTACCTATTGGACAGCACTCAACAGTAGAACCATCTGCATTTTTCTTTGACAGGAAATTTTTATACCTGATTCAGTCTTATTGCTTGTTACTACTCTATTCATATTTTCTACTTTTTATTATTCATTTTTAATAAGATGCAATGTCTAGGAATTTGTCTATTTCTTTTAGGTTTTCAAATGTGCTGATATGCACTGTAATTTCTAATACACTCACATTCCTCATAAAATCTTAGGAAATTTTCTTCATCTCATAACAGGAAAATCATGCTCAGAAATGCAAAGTAAATGAATTGGATTCGTTGTAACCCTAAAGCACTGAAATATCACACCCTGGTTTTATAGATGAACCTCTGCAAATTACTACAATCTCTTCTCTATGCTATTTCTTTGTAAACATATATACACACGTCTTCTCATCATGCCACTAATTCACATACAGTTGTGCAATGGCTTTGTGTAAAATGTCACCCAAAAGGGTTGTGTGTTCAGAAATGGGGCTTTTGGAGGTGATTGCTCTGGCCGAGCTACATGCTCAGTAGATAGAATGCACCATTAGGAGGTAGGGTCCAGTGGATGAGGGAGATCACTGGAAGTGTGCATTTGAATTCTCTCTCTCTCTCTCTCTCTCTCTCTCTCTCTCTCTCTCTCTCTCTCTGTGTGTCTCCCTCTGTGCATGTGTGTCTCCCTCTCTTTCTGGCTTGCTCTATCTGTGCTTCCTGGTTGCTACAGTTGTGCAGTATTCCTCCACCATTCCCTTCTGCCACAATGTTTCTACCCTGGAGCCAGCTGATCATGAACTGAAACTTCCTGAACCATAAGCCAAAATAAACCAACCCTCTTTAAAATTACAAATGTCATGATTTTTTGTTTTTGTCCCAAAACTTGGAAAACTGACCAATACAAAATGTGATAATGAACATTCTTGAAAAATTCGTTTTCTCTTGTATTCCTTTGGGTTTTTTAAAAGGTGTATCATTTCCTAAACACTAACAGTCATAGCCTTGAACCATTCTAGTTTCCTTATACCCTCCCCATAATAATATCAGTCATAGAAGATTGTATTGTTTTAGAACTCTAATACCAAAAATATCAGAAGCATAGAACTTACATCAAGACAAAGAAAATGTGTGCTTTTTAGCTTATTATTATCCTCTAGGATCGTTACAGGTGTGCTGAAGACAGAAGTGGAAGTACTAACAGCTTATCTTCCTACAGTAACTATCCTCATCCAGAAAAGCTTTTCAGCTAAGTGGACAGATACAGTACATCTTCAAATAAGCCTTTTTAAGCTTGCAGAAAGTTTGCTTCTTTCTTCAGATAATTACTTTTCTGGTTTGGAGATAAAGCAGGAGAGGGAGAAACAAGTTCATGTCAGTACATTTGAAATTGTGGGTAAGTGCTTTATAAAGCTTATTTATACATAGCTATTAAAGAAATTTAATCCACTCACTGAAGTCGATTATATTAGTGTTCAAAGTTTTTACAGTCTCTGTTTATGATGCCTTTTCCCTAAGGCAGGATGCTACATTCCCAACCTGTTTACATCAACTGTGACCATGGGACTTCCTCTGGTCAATGAAATGTCAGAAGAAAAGAAGCTTCCTTCGCCTCAGGCAAAACCTTGTGAAAACATCACACTCTTCACCATGGACTGTTTCCCCAAGCCCTGTAACTGGTGATGCTATGCACAGGGGCGACGTGACATTTTTCTGTTACAGATAACGGGAGGACAAACCTTTCTTTAAAAACTACTGCCTTGTTGAGGTAATTTGTTACTAACAGCCTAACCTAGACTATCCAAAAATGGGAAGAAATCTCCTAATTAACTCAGCAGAGAACACAATAAATAGTGAAATTTTAGAGCAGTATTCCCTGTGCTAAAGTGAAGGGTATGCACTATCAACAACATTATACAATACTGCAGTGGAGGTTATGTTAGGTCTCTAAGACAAGCACCAGAAAATAGATGATAGAATATAGGTAGGTGATAGATAGATGAGATATTTTTACATATTTAAAAAGAACAAACCATTTTCCCCAGAGAACTGACATCCAAATACCACAATTACAGAGGTGTTAGCAAAGACCCTGGATGCACAGTGAGCATAAAAATCAATACAGACCATTTCACTATATTCTCATACTACAACAGCAAACAACTGGCAGATGAAAGTGATTTAATCTACCACTTACAAAGCAATAAAAAAAAAAAAACACCAGGAATGAATCTAACAGAAAAAGTCACGAAGAAATAACAAAATATTATTGGAAAACATTGAAGAAGACCTAAAATAAATGGAAATCTACACCCCAAAATTAATCTATTAAATCATTAAGTTACATTCAAACTCACAGAAGGTCAGTTTAATGAAGTTAACAAAACCAATTTCAAATGTATAAGAATGAGAAAAGACCCAAGAATAGTAAATGTAATATTGAAGGAAAATAGTATGACTTAAAATAAATAAATACAAGACTGAGGAAAAACAAGGTATGGAGAACCCCCCTACTGCTACCTTGGCTAACTCCAAAGTAACAGCGCTTGAAACAATGCAGCATGGGCACAAGGACTTCAGGGAAGGAGGAGGGAAACCGATGGGGTGGAAGACAGAAAGAAAGCTGGGAAGAGCCGTGCACAGCTGAGGAGGTGACGAATGGCAGCCATGAGAGAGTGAAATGGAGAAAAATGTCCTCAGGGCTTCAGCATAGGAAGAGTAAATTATTATGGGAAAGATGATAAGTAGACTATATTAAAATCTAAAGCTAAAAGAGAAAGAGGCAAAAGAAGAGTTGAGATGTGTTATGTAAGTGAGCCCATTCCACAAAATGAATGCAATCACCTATACTGCAAATGTAGACTAATAAAAAACAAAATTAAATATAAAATTAAATTTAAAACTAATGTACCTCAGAAGACATTGTGAACAAAAAAGGGAGAGAAGGACAGAAGGGGAAAAGGAGAAAAGCGAGACTGGCTATTAAGCCTACAAATAACCAGCAGAAAAGCAGTAGCCGAAACATGTAATCATATATAATTAATTAAAACAAGGACAACTCACTAAAAATGCACAAAGAATGAAGAATCAATTTCCAGTCAGAAATATCAGAATAGTCAATGAATGTATAAAATACAATAAATCACTAGGAACTAGTGAAATACAAAGATAAAAAAGAGAAAACGCTGCGGCCCTCTAATCGGCACGAGTGTGAGTGCCCGTGTGAGGAGTGTTGGGCAGTTTTGCGGAGAAGAGCACAGTTGCTCCCCGCCAGCTATGTGAGGAGGTGCGTGCCCTCCCTGCAGCCCTGTGACCCCGCGCACCCACTCCTCAAGTGCACCCTGGAGACAAACTCTCACCCTGGGCCCCGTGAGGCAGGAGGGAAAGAAAGGTCAGCAAGCTGCCTGTGCTTAAAAAGATCATGAGATGAACAGCCGCCTCAAGGGTTGTTTAGGAAATAAACGAATTCTGACGTGTAAATCTTGAGAGCAGTCCCTGCCAAAGTGCAAGTGTGTAAACAGTGTGAGCAGTTGTTAATAAATTCATTTTTTAGGGCTCCCTTGACATGATGTCGATTTCCAGTGACCTCTGCACTGTGCTCAAGGCTGGAGATATTTTCTTTTGCAAGCTTTCCTTTCCCCACAACCGCTGACCTCATTTAATAGCTGACTCCCTGGGACCCAGACAAGTCGGCTCCCCTGAAATACAAGGCCCACCAGGCCTTTTGGAAGTTGGGGGTCCCTCATCCTTTCAAACCTTTTGTCCAGGAGTGAAGTGGGCAACCAGCCCATCCTGCAGTGTCCCGTGAGGTCTGCCAAAGTTCCTTAACCAATTGTGATCTATCAGGTCAACTGATGCTCGCCAGGCCGACAGACATCTCAATCTCTCCTCTTAAGATTTTTAATTGTAAGACTCTACTCTACATAAATGTAAAAGGGAAGAGGAAAACAGGGAGAGAGAGGAGGGAACAGAAGTTGAAAGGAAAAAAAAATATTTGAAATGCTTTTCAAAGAAGGAAAATGTATAGTTAGCAGTGTAGAGAACTTCTGGCAGCTCCACCAAAATTTGGACCTCAGCAAATGGACTTCCAAACTTACTTAGAGCTCTTTTACAATCTCTGCTCTTTCTTCAAGTAACTACTCATGCAACCTCAAAAGCATGTCTCTGAAATGCTTACTCCCTCAAAAATTAATATTAAGGATCCATGGACATTAACATAATGATATACCACATTTTCTAGATAATATATTGACCATCTAAGTGGCCATCTGAAATAGACACAATCCATTCCCCGGCACTTTCTGAGTCTTTCCCGTGGCATCGCAGGCTTTAGTCACTGTGGCCATTCAGCCAGGAGACCTCCGCAGAGAGCAGGGTCTTAGACAATGCCAGGCAGCCCTGAGTGCCCAGCTCCTTTGCTGCCCCACATGAAGTTGGCTCTGCAAATACCCTTCAACCCATGCCTTACCTATTCCATGGTGTAATTACTGGGGAAGATTAGATTAACTTGAGCATAAAGAGGGTGTATTCTTCTCTCTACTAACTACTACCTTTATTTCATAGATACATATAAAACATTGCAATGTGCTGGGTGAATATTAACCTACTGAGTTACAAATCATCACTTGATTTCTGCTTTACTCTGTATTTAACTACGCATTCCCTACTCTTGCAACCCAGATTTACTTCTGCTCCTCCTCTTAGTCTTTCTTTGCTTTGTCAACACACATACGCACACACACTCACACACACACAATTACACACCGCATGCAATAGAAATGGGAGTATGGGGTATGAGGTCAGGCTAGTTAGGGTCGAGCGGGTTTCCCTGCTTTAACTAAAAGACTCTCTGAGCCTTGAATTAGAGGGCCAAGATTTTAGTAAGCAATTCATAAAAATAAAGTTCTTTTCCAGTAAATACACTTTTAGGAATTTTTTTCATTTACCTTTATTGATTTAAACACCCGTTACATAAGCTTTTAGAAAAATATTATTTTTTCCATTGTTTAGAAATTCCTTATTTAACAATCTTTACAGCAATTCTGAGTACAAAGTAACATTAAAAATTGTGCAATGAGATAATTGTTGATTTAATTATATTACATCTTCAAAAGGACACAAAAATATTGTGAAAGATACAATTCATTTTCTGTTATAAAAGCATGACATTTGAAAAATAACAATAACTCCAGGGCCTAGAGTTTTAATCTGATTATCTCTATTCTTTCCCCAGTCTTTAACATTTCTTTTCTCTTTGGAGACAAAGCTTCCTGGTTGTTTTCTTTCTTAGTTCTTTTTTACATATCAACAAAGAATGAGAACAATACTTCTTGCTCTTGTTGAAATTATAGTTTAACCATTTTTTTAAAAGTTCTGTTCCCCCCAACATATTGAGGTGAACAGTAATCCTCCCTGCTATTTATTAGAAAGACTGTTGACATTTCCTCTTCCTCTGCCTAGTTGCATCAGACACTGTAATCATCACCTGCGTTTTGGTCCGTAGTGTCTGCTTTGCGCCCTTTCAGCTACGTCTCCTCACACTGCAACTCGGAGGCCTCTGACTGTGCATGGTTGTAAACACAGAATGGCCCCTTCGCTCATCAGATGTCCATTGCTCCTGCACTTTTCAGTTATTCCCAGATTCCAACTTGAGCATTTCCAACTGGATTATACAAAAATAGTGAAAATAGGTCCAGATTTGCTTGTTAATCCAAACAAAGGTACTCAGTGATTTTCTACGCAGAGAAAGTCCTTTGATCTGTAACTTTTATGCATCTTCTTGTCTGGTTCTCTCAAGGATTCTGATGCAAGACTTTCATGAATAAGGAAACCGAGATCTGGTCACTGTGGAAGCTAGTATCTTGCATGTGATCATGAAGCTAGTAACTTAGAAACTGGCACATGCTTCACCTGAACCCAAAGTCTATGCTCTTCCTTCAGTATTTCATTGAGTAGTGCCCGAAAACTATTACATTAGAGTTATCTGGAGTATGTGACAAAAATACAGGGGACCAATCCCTTCCCAGGAGGTCTAAACTTGTGTTTATGAAGAAAAGGACCATAAATACACATTCTTAATGAACCCCTCAAATGATGGTTTGTTTCACTAAAGTTTGAGAACTGCTGAACTGCAAGGCCTAGATTTCATGATTTTTCCATTTCTCAATCACTAATCACAGTATTTGGCTAACAGATAATAAGAGCTGATAAAAAAAAAACTGTTCAATGAACTGGAATTAACTAAGTCTACCATAGGACAAATGATTTGCTGTTGGTAGAGAGCCCTTGCCTATTCAGAAAAAGGATCTACAAAAACACAAGGATACATTAGTATATTGACTTTAAAGCTGAGTACTCCTAACACTGGAATTATGTCAAGTTGGTGAAAACCACCCTCATTTGGTGCACACCATAGCAAGCCCACTGCGCAACGACGCATCTCACCAGGAGGCTTGCTGGGAGACTGATGTTAGAATGCTTAAAGTTTGTCCATTGTAAATGATATAAACCTCAGAATGTATTTAATAACCAAATTCAGTAGCTGGATACAAAGTCAACACTCAAACATCAATAGTATTCTTGTACGCAAATAACAAACTCATTGAGAGAGAAATTAGGGAAACCACATCTTTACAATAGCATCCAAAAAAAGTGAAATACTTAAGAATCAATCTACCAGAAGAAGTAAAAGATCACTACATTAAAAACTATAGTACTCTTAAAAAGGAGATCAAAGAGAATATCAGAAAATGGAAAGCCATCCCTTGTTCTTAAGTAGGAAGAATCAATATAGAGAAAATGTCCATACTTCCAAAATTGTTACACAGATTTAATGCAGTCTGGATCAAAATACTACTAGCATACCTCACAGAATTAAAGAAAACAATCCTAAAATTTATTAGGCACCCAAAGAGACCTTAAAAAACCAAGTGAAATTCTAGGCAACAAAGGTAAAGGCAGGGACCATCACAATCCCTGACTTGAAATTATAGTACAAGCTAGTGTGATAAAAATAGCATGGTACTGACGAAAAAAAAAAAAAACCCTGAGGATCATGAAACAGATAGGAAGATGCAGAAACAACTCCAAACACACTTGGCCATCTTATCTCCAACATGGAAGCTAAACAGTTTCACTGGAAGAAAAAGTCTCTTTAATAAATGATGCTGGAAAAATTTGCTTTCCACCTGCCAAAGATTAAAACTAGATACATGTCTCTCACTGTTGTCATCAGGATTTACAAGGAAAACAATTTAATACAGGACACATAATTTTTTTTTTTTTTTTTTTTTTTTTTGTGGCACCGGGGATTGAACTCACAATCTCACGCCTGCCAGGGCAGGCGCTTAAGGCACTGAGCCAAACTCCCGAACCTGGTTTTTTGAGGCAGGGTCGCACTATGTAGCTCAGGCCGGCCTTGCGCTCGCATTGTAGCCCAAGCCGGCCTCGAACCCACAACGCTCCGCCTACCTCAGCCTCCAGAGTGCTGGGATTAAAGGCGTGCGCCACCACACCCGGCTGAGAATTATTTTATAATAGTCACCCACAGAGTCAAACACAAAAGGTGCAGGAAATTTGTCTACACACTAAAGACCCCAAAGAATCCAGCTGATGGCCTGGGTCCCATGGCAATGTCTCACATGAGTCCAGCTGAAGACCTGGAGCCCATGACAATGCCCTCCACGAGTCCAAATGGAGGCCCAGAGCGCACAACAATGACTCATGCAAGTCTGTGTCATGGATCTGTGCTGGGAAGGCCCAAAGATTAGTGGTGAAAGCCAGAAAGTCTGTGCCAGTGGGATGAAGGATCTGTGCCAGCAGGCTGAGGGATCTGCACTGGAGCCAGGAAGCAATGCTCAAAGTAAGAACCATGGCTCCTCCAAAAAGTACCAGAACCATCCTCAGTGACAATGAGGTCCTGAGCTTGGTCCCAAGTTCCTCCTACAATGCGAACAATCGAGTTCAGATCAGGAAGCTAGTGTGACAAGCTCCTCCAGGAGAACCAACAACACTGCCTCTTCCTCTGCACTTCTCCTTTTTTATGTTGGCAACAATCCTCAGGTGGGCCATCTACACCCAGCACTACACTGATTGAGTTCAGTTGGGTGTTACAAGTTGCCCACCAATTGTCAATCCATCACTCTTACCATGCACTAAAGTAAAATAGTGATGTATCAAAGATCTAAATATTAAAACATACACTAAACCTGCTGGAAGAAAATAGGTAGAACTCTTAAAGACACAACTGTAGGCAAAGATTTCATGAACAAAAGCTGGATTGCAGGGAAAGTATAACAAAGAATCAACAACTGGTACCTCATAAAAAAGCTTTTGCACAGGACTAGGAATGTAGCACAGTGGCACAGTGCTTCCTGGTAAGTTCGAAGCCCTGAGTTTGATTCCTGGTACCAAACACACACACACACACACACACACACACACACACACACACACACACAAACCAAAAAGCTTTCACACAGTAGAAGAAATCACTAACAGAATAAAGAGACAGCCCACAAGGTGGGAAAAAAAAATTTTGCTAGCTGTTCCTCAAAAGACTACTATCTAGAATATATAAAGCCTTTCAAAAAACCAGAATCCTCCAAATTTAAAGACCCAGTCCAAAAATGGGCATCTGAAATGAATAGACACTCTTCAAATGAAGAAACACAAACAGCAAATAAATGTTTTTTAAAAGAGCATCATCAGCATCACTGGTCATTCAAGAAATACAAGTTAAAACAATGCTGGCTATTATCAAGAAATCAACCAATAACAAATGGTGGAGGGGTTGTGTGGAAAAAGGAATCCTTCTCTGCTGTTGGTGGGAATGTAGACTGGTGCAACCACCGTGGAAATCAGTGTGGAGGTTCCTCAAAAACTAAAACTAGAGGTCCCAAATTCCCCTTCTTGATATCTTCCCAAAAGAATTAAAAACAGGGCTTCCAGGGAGAAGCAATGAGGAAGAAATGCAGTGCCCAACCCCTGAGTGCTGGAGGGGCCCAGTCAGCCAGGGAGAAGCAGCAGAGAAGCACCTGCACCTCTCGGCCTCCACTCACTCTTGAGCAACCAGACACGACACAGGCTGAGATGATAATAACTCAAGTAAGGAAGATACGTGACAGTTACGTTATTTGATCAACTTTGCAGGCCTGGGGCCAGTGGTCTGGGCAACTATTTAAAGGATAACAATGTGCAATATAGTAATGATTGTGGTTTTCCTGCTGTCCTATCACTGTTTTGTTTTGTTTCATTTTACTGTTCTGTTTTACTTCCTTTAAAATAAAAAAAGAACTAACAACATTATATCATAGTGATGTGTGCACACCCATGTTTATAGAAGCACAGTTTGTAGCAGCACAATCTTGGAATCAGCCCAAATGCCCATCAACTAATAAATGAATAAAAAGGATATGTTTTGTTTAATATAGTGGAGTACTACTCAGCCATAAATAAGGATAAACTTGAGTCATTTCCAGGTAAACAGATGCACCCTAAGACCATACTCTTTTGTGAAAGAAATTGGACACTTATATGTGAATATCATCTTGTTTGTCTGATGTGAGAAACCAAAAGCATAAATAAGGACCAAAATGTATAATAGATACTGCAAAATAGGAAGAAAATGTTCAAATGGGAAGGGGAATGAGGGAGAAGGGACAGAGAAAGGAAGGAAAGGGCAGAGAAGAAAGCAAGAAAAGAAGAGGAAAATGGAAATAAAACTTTTGTAAATAACAAAGGGAAGAGGGGTGGAAGGGAGTGTAGGGGAATAGATAAAGAAGAATCAAGGTATTTCATGTACAGGTGCAAATTCCCATTGTGATGAATGTGATCTCTATGTGTATCTAACATGGACAAATACACTTAATTAAATTTAAAAAAAATTTCTCATTCAAGATATCCTGTTTTGTTAACAAAAATGTTTGCTTAAAACTAACTTTCGGCATCCCGTGCTAGTACCGCCCACCCCATCTGCAATCTCATAATATGATTTTTAAAAAGGTTCACTATGAATCATTATCCAAAACAGCCATCTGCTAGAGACATGATTAATTATGTGCGTAAGTAAATTTTCAGCTAACCAACAACAGCCTTTGGCCTGAAGTACTGGGAGAACTAATGGTCATAAAAGGTAAAATTAAGAAAAAGAAGAAGGCTTTCTTATTGGAGGGAAGGACTGGATGGTGTTTACTCAGAGGCTTCTGCAGGCTATGCAGCTGTTTCTCTTTAACCTTCTCCGGATGGGAAATAGGAAGCACTGAGCTAATTTTCAAGGTAATGTTAAAATTCCTTCTAGATTATTAGGCATGCTGGAAAAATCAAACTAAATTAACCTTAGAATTCCAGCTGTGGTTCTCATTCAGTATCTTGCCTGGTGGGTTTTATGAAGGGTAAGAATTTGGGAGCTGTGTGTATGTGTACATATACACACAGTTTTTTCTTCCAGTGCCTTTCTTTCTTATTTAGGACAAACATATAAGAGAGTTAAGAGAGATAAACGGACCCCATATACAAGATAGTGACCTCTAGAAGGATGCAGTCTGGAAATAAACTGCTTACTCAGGCATAGTGCAAGTCCCTCTGCCCCTCCCTTAGGAAATCCACACAGCTGGCCCTCAGATTAGAGCCCCACCATAGGCAGCCAACAGTAATCAGCATCCTCGGGACATTTTTCTGTGCCACTTAAGTTTCCACCCCTCCACTTAAGTTTCCACCCCTCCTTGCCTGTATGTGCAGGGACAGGGGGACATCGAGCCCTCCTTCTCATGCCCTTTTCAACAGCATACTGCATAAAAGCCTGATAATCAAGCTATCAATCTGAATCTAACTTGAATCAGTATCATCCTACCTTTAATCTAACCTAATTGACTACAATTATCACATAATTTACTACTCTATTAGTGATTTCAATTGCCCCAGTTTAGGGCTCTTAATCACCAAAGACAATTATATTCATTTTCTTGAGTTTTCATACACTTTTCACACTCACGCAGCCCTCTTAGAGTTTCCTTCCCTGCTGGCTCATTCTGTCTTCTTTTCTCTGCTACTTCTTCACAAAGGGCTCAGAAGTTACTAGGTTAGGGTTTAGGGTTAGGATTAGGGTTACAGTTAGTGTTAGGGTTAGGGTTAGGGTTAAGGTTAGGATTAGGGTTAGGGTTAGGGTTAGGGTTAAGGTTAGGATTAGGGTTAGGGTTAGGGTTAAGGTTAGGGTTAGGGTTAAGTTTAGGGTCCCTATTGGATTCTGCTCTCTACATTTAGGGTTAAGGTTAAGGTTAGGATTAGGGTTAGGTATAGGTTTATGTTTTGGTCCAGGGTTAAGGTTAGGGTTACTTTTGGACTGTGTTTTCTGTTGTAGGTTCTGGTTAGCGTTCTATTTAGCGTCCCTGTTGGACGCTGATCTCTGCATCTTTTTTCTTATCTGCACCTTTCTGCCTGAAAACCTGTCGAAATAGAATCATAAAAGAGCTGATTTGAAACTGAGTTAGGATCTCAAAAATAATATAAGATAGGAAAGAAGAGACTGGATATTTGCATCTCGATAATATTGCAACCCTGGGTTTGATTACTGCTCATCTCCATGTGTAGGAATTTTCACATTCGAGAATATTTGGTGAAACAAAATTCATGAGCCCTAAATTTACCTAGTGTATCTCCTCTGCCTTCAAACTAAGGGCAGCAAGGTAAGTTTTCAGGATTTACATGGACATGGTATTGCCAGACTTTAAGCAGACCACTCCCCACCCCCAGAATTATGCTTGAAAACTCCAAACGTCACCACCCTGGCTTCCCAGAAGGGCAGAGATAGCACAGTCACCTCCATGCAGTCATCTCACTGGGACTTAACTGTTGCTCAAGCTTCACGTATTCTTCCAGAACTATGGAAACCAGAACTGAGGAAATGATCAGACCAGCCCTGGCCCACCTCACCTAGTCTGCAAGGCCGGCCTGAGGTTTCTGTGAGTGGGCCAGTCTGAGCCCCTGTGTCACAGTAAGCCCTGCGTTACTCTCCCTGTCATTTTGTGTCTGTGTTGTTTTTGCTGTTGCTGGTGTAGTTGTTGTTGTTCTTGTAATCATCTCAGTTCTTTCTTTCTAGGCTTAAGCACCATACAAATGGCCCATATCTCTTAGTAAACCCAATAAAGTTTGTCTTGCAAGTAATAAAAGGCTCTTTCTGACAGATTTGTTTAGCAATCACAAGTTTAGTTAAGTGTTTAATGATAGGACCAGTATATGATTGTTACAATGCCTTGAATACTTAGAATTTCACCAGGAGAAATCATGTATGAGTCCTAGAATTTGCAGTTCTTTTTATTTTATAATGCTTTTCCTCCCAACTTCCTGGAAAATACCCTCATGAGAGAATGCTCACATAAAAATGATGCTACAAAGGACAATTAAGAGAAACAGGGTGTTTTTAATGTCATTGAGCCCATGACAGGATTTTCATTTATCTTATATTTCATTTCAACTCTGGATCTTTGTTCAGATCATCAGAGTCATTCCTAAAACATGTTCACTATGTAAACCAAAAGTTCAAATCAGTACTCACTGAACTACAGAGTTTGTTAGGAATTTGTGTTATATACAAATTAGAAAAGTAGCTAATCATGTTTGACATTAAAATAATACAAAACAAAAGTTTAAAAATAAAGTAATAAAGTATTGGGAAACAGAATATTGCTTTAGGGTAGGCATTAAATTTATCCAGAATAATGTATGCCAGGCAGGAAAGAAGGAATGTTAATTGTAGTCTTTTTCCAGGACAGAGCAGTCTAGTCAATTTTCTGTGTTTAACAAAAATAGCATTTTAGGAATTGTCTTAAATACTGGCTTTTGGTACCACATGCTTGCTTCTATTCCCTTTATGAAAATATATATATATATATATATATATATATATATTACATGTATCTTCTCTTCCTTTGTACATTTAGCTTGTTTAGCAAAGGTCTTATAAGTCCAAGCTTTTCTGAATAAGTCAGTAGCTAAGAAAGTAAAGGATTTTCAATTCTTCAGCTGCTTCCTGATGGCTTCAGAGTAACACCCATATTCTTTCAGTTTGAAGTTCTTGCACTGGAACTTCTGAGCCAAATCTTCCTTCATTCAACTTTCCTGCATCTTTCTAGGCTCATAAGAAAGTCTCCTTCTTACATTCAGATCCAGGTCATGCTTCAGCAGGAGATTGTGGGGTACAGGTTGGATCTGGAAGACTCCCTAAAGGTTCAAGCATTCCAGGCTTGGTTCCAAGCATGCCCCACAGGTAAGTGCTGTGCAGTGGAAGTCTTCTGATCACAGGAGCTCAGCCTTTTAGAAGGCCGTGGGGCCTTGGGTTCTTCCTCTCTCTTTCACTTCCCAGCCATGAGGCAAATGGGGTGCCCTGTCCCGTGCTCCACCACATACACACAGTGCTGCCAGCTCAACACAGACCCAAAAACAAGGGGACCAACTAGCCATGGACTGTAACTTCCATTACCATGAGTCAAAATTGGTTCTTTCAGAAATTTGTTACAGAACAGAAGGCTGACTAACAAGGACCACAATCCAAGAATGAATGGCAAGAAGGAAACAGAACTGATGGATTCAAAGGTTGCTTGGAGCTTTTCTCTGGGCAAGTGCTAAGGACGAAATAAAGAGACAAAGGAAAAGAAGAAAGGAGAGTGGAAGGGAAAATGCAAAATTATAATACTATTGTCTTGAATTATTTGATTGTTTTTGCTTTATCTACGTTGTAATCCCCTGAAGTAGGAACTATTTTTTATATTTATTCTTTTGTACACCTATGTTTTTCTTAGTGACAGGTACCTACCAGGCAAATAATATTTGTTACATAAATGAATAATGTTGATTTTTCATTATCACTTTATTAATACACCTTTCGCTTTGAAAATGTCTATTAAGTGTTCATAATTAGAATATTTATAACTTGTACAAACCTGAGAAGATTTGAGAAAAATTACAGTAACAAATACTGGAGAAGATAAGAATCAATTGTAGTATGAGGAAGAAAGTAAAACGAAACAACCACTTTAAAAACAGTTTACCATTACTGTGACAATGATATTTTTGGTAGGCATTATATAATTATGCTTTATAATTTACATATGCATTTGCATATATTCTTGTGGACCAAGTAGCATATTTTTTTAGAAAGTTAAAATATGATTTTTAATTTTATTTCTTTTTTATTAGTATATATTTATAGTACATAATGCTTACATATAATTATAAAGCACAAATACTAAAAAATGATCATCTAAAACAATTCCTTTTAGGGAAAGAAAACCACTCACTGTCTATATGGACTTGGTTTATGTGCCCTACCCCAGAGAGTTGGCAATGTTAATAACAACTAATAACATCACAAGACAGGGAAAGACTCAGGAGTATAACAAATGTGCTGGATTCATTTCTTGTTTTTACATCATTAACTTTTTTCCTCATCAAAGTACTCTGAAAAATAGACTTAGTTTTCCAACATATGGGACTAATTAAATAGAAAATCTTTATTCTCATTGTTATGCCCAGAACAATCTCTTTGTTTAACTAGGATTCTGACTCTCTCTCGGATTTACCAGGGACAAGTGGAAGGCGGGTAATTTCTGACAAATCCCAATCCAGGCATTCTGTTTTAGTCTTTCTATGTATTTTTGCAGCAAGTTTGTTACAAGGAACAAAGTAACAAACTTTGTGACAAAGAATAAAGTATGTTGCCAAACTTTATTCCTTATGCCTTCTGATCATGATATGGAATCTTTTCTCTTTGATTCAGTGTGGATATCATCAGCAACTACTGGCCAAGAGAAGAGATTTTTATCACTAAGTTGTCATATTCTCTGTTTGTCCCCCTCCTGGAACGTCTAGCACAAGCACAACACACCTGCTGCACTGTCTTTCTGAGGGTACCTGTCTTCCTTGGGAAATGGCTAAAGAAATAACATTCCATCACTATATCATAGGGAAACTATGGCTGTCATTGAGTGACAGTAATGATTTTCATATCTATGAATTTAAACTATCTACTTCTCTGCTACAAATGTAATTTTTTGTCTTCACATTCTCAGAGATGTACTTTATTTTTTTTTTCTTTCCTACAAGTAAAGGATGATTGGATGAAGAAGCAAACTTTTTTCCAGCAATATAGATCTATTGTAGTCACTGGGAGTTAAAAGTTTCTACTTCATTAAATTCTACTTTGGTTATTCATTAAATTATTTCCTTATTCACAGTGGGGGAAAAAATCCGTCAGAGTATTGCAGAGAAATTTAGCAAATGGGAGTTGACTAGAAATTTCTAAATTCCATGCAGTCTTGCTTCTTCTCAGTCCTTGTGCCTTATCTCTTTGTCTTCATTTGATCTCACTCAAATTGACAAAAGCAAGGGAAAGAGATACCAAAGTTGTATAAAGTAAACAAGTCAATAAATGGTTCCAGAATAATATAGTAAGATTGAAACAAAAACCTGATGCTCATTTTCTAAGCTGCTTGAGAATCCAATAGATCTTTTCCCAAGGATTCCATCATGAATATTCCTTTCCCCAGTGTCTTGGTTACTTTTCTCTCATTGCTGGGACAAAATACCCAACACCCAAAATGAGGGAAGGAAAGATTTGTTTAGCTTATAGTTTGTGGAGGTTTCAAGTCCATAATCAGCTGGCTCCCAGGCTGGGTGGCATAGCACAGGGGCAGCACTTCAAGGCAGCAGCCAGAAAAAGCAGCCAGAGCAAAAATGGGGAGAACAAGCCTCCCCTGCCTTATATTGTACATAGGCCACCCCTTACCCAATGTGGGTGTAGCACTCACACCACCTCTGTGCCCTCCTCTTGCACAGGCTGAGGATGTTTACAAAGTAAGGATCCAGGCTCCCTGCTGAGTCACTTAGTTAAATTTCTAAACTTCTCAAGTTGACACAGTGTATCAACCATAACACCCAGTGTCTTTAACCCATGTTCATGTAGCCTCTTAATGCATCTACACCAGGGAGACCCATTCCATCATTAACCCCAGCAGTGACAATACTGCTTTGTAGTTTTCTTATATTCGCTGTGCCAGCCTGTTAGCACAATGACCCTGTCCTTGGGTTTACCTAAGGATTGAAAAATAACGTCTATTTAAAATAAGCCCTTAGAAAAATTCAAATTAAAACAATACTGAGATTCCATCTCACTCCAAGAAGAATGGCTGTTATCAAGAAGTCAACCACTAACAAATGCTGGAGAGGCTGTGGGCGAAAAGGAACCCTTCTTCATTGTTGGTGGGAATGCAGACTGGTGCAACCACTGTGGAAATCAGTGTGGAGATTCCTCAAAAAACTAGGACTAGAGGGTCCATTTGACTCAGTTATTCCCCTCCTGGGCATCATCCTGGAAGAATTAAAAGCATCATACCACAGTGATATATGCACACCTATGTTTATAGCAGCATAATTTGTAATAGCTAAATTTTAGAAACAGCCCAAATGCCTGTCAGCCAACAAATGGATGTGATTTTTTAATATAATGCAGTACTATTCAGCCATAAGGAAGGATTAGCCATAAGGAAGGATTAGCTAAATGGATGCACCTTGAGACCATACTTGTAAGTGAAATAAATTTGACACACATGTAAATATCATATTGTTTCTCTGGCATTCGAAATCAAAAATGTAAATAAGGACCAAAATGTATAATAGATACTATGAAATAGGAAGAAAATATTCAAACGAGAAGGGAAACTAGGGAGGGGGGATAGGGAAAAGAAGGATGAGAAGAGAAAAAAATGATAAAAGGAGGAAAAAATGGAAATAAACCTTTTGTAAATAAAAAGAGGACAAGGAATTGAAGGGAGGGTAGGGAAATGAAAAAAATATCAAGTTATAGCACATACAGGTACAAATTCACTATAATGAATGCTATCATTATGTATACCTAAAGTGTACCAATAAACTTAATAAAAAATAAATAAAATAGCAGGGCATGGTGGCACCCATCTGTAATCCCAGTACTCAGGAGGCTGAGGCAGGAGGATCAACACAAATTCAAGGCCAACCTGGTCTACATAATGAGATCAGGCCAACCTGTCTCAAAAGTAAATAAACCAGGGGTACTCAGTGGAAGAACATTTGCTTAGCATGTGTGAGCCCCAAGCTTATTTTCCAACATGAAAAGCAATAAATAAATAAAATAAAAATAAAGCAACATCTTGTCTTACTTCTTTATGACTCTAAAACATTTCCCATGGGACACAGTTTCCAATTTTTCTCCCTCACAGCATTTTGACAATGTAATTCCAAACATATGCTACCAGAGGCAGATGTGATATTTGTGTAGACACCATCTTATACTATGGACTTTAGATACCTCTTACTGCAACCAAGCAAAATGTTGGCTTCTACATAATTCAAGGATTATCATTCGTCAAATGTTTACTAAGTACCTACTATGTGCTAGGTCTTAGGCCAGGTCTTGGAGATTCAAAACCAAGTCAGCTTATTTCCCACATCCCTTCAGCTGCATACACTATTAGCTTGGAAAGCACATAACTAATTAAAACTCCAACTCCTCTTTGTTTGTGTTTCTACAAGCAGATCATGTCTGTCTACTGAGAAGGTAGAGAAATATCCCTCCCACCTCGGGGAGTTCACAATGTTCCTTTCAAAAAACGACAATTTTTAATTCCATTTCCTCACATTATATAGTCTACATGTTATGCTTTTAAACTACTATGAAGAGTAGAAACTTACATATTGTATTTTCACTTTCTCAGATGGCCTTTGCAAAGATGAATACCTTAAAGTCAAGGACAGACACCAGCATGGAGCGTTCCTTCTCTCTGCTCTTGTAGCCATCATTTAAATACCCCAGGTACAATGGTTACACCTAGATGAGATTGTTCACCCTGTATTTTATCAATGGATTTGCAAATCATAACAAATACTTCACCCAACGTACTGAGTATTTTACTCTACATGTGTTATGTGCATATCTTCTTGATTAACCATATTAGCAATTCATTTACAAAGGGACATGAAGTTTATTATGACAAGGAATTCATACTGAAGCCTTGTGGTGATGCAATTCTCCCAAGTTCTAAATATTCACAAATTTTTGCTATTACTTCATCCCATAATTTTGTCAGGATTGAGACTGTGCTGCCTCGTCCACTGGTTCCAAGTTCCTTCTCTTCATCCACTGCAAGTTTCACAACTGACTTCAGTTTTCTGATGCTTTTCATCCCTCATCCTTCCCTCTGCCTCCCAAACTAACAGACAACAGCAGTTCTTTCCCCTGGAGCGGGAGCTCACCCAAGCCATGTGCAGTCCCGGGCTCACAGTGAAAGCAGGCGGTGAGGAGGACACCTCAGGGTCTTGCAAAGAAGCTGAGATTTTCAGATTTCTTTCAGTTCACGTATGTTTTCTTCAAATGCAAGAAGAAATGGCTGGCCAATAGGGAAGCAGATATGATCGATGATTCTCTGGCTGTTCCTTCATAGTTTCAATGTCCACAGAGCTCTCCTGAGGGCCTCACTGCACTGCACACCTTGTGTAGTCGATTGGCAACTGGTGCTCAACTTAAACATCAACCGAACTGAATCAGCTTGGTACTGGGCACAGATGGCCCACCTGAGAGCTGTTGCTGGCACAAAAAGGAGACCTGGAGAGGAAGAGTAGTGTTGTGGGTTCTCCTAAGTGTTGTTAATTGAAGCCATTGGTTCTTCTGGAGAAGCTTGTCCTGTTGGCTCCCCAGTATGATCTGAGCTGTTAACATCAGAGGAGCTCAGGACTTGGTCACTGAGAGTGGCTGTGGTTCACTTTGGCGGAGCTTGGGTCCTTACTATAAGCATTGCTTCCTGGCTCTGGAGGGGAAGATGTGTGCTGTTTAATCTCCAGGAGAAGCTTGTCATGCTGGTTTCGTGACATATACTTGACTGTTATCATCGGTGGAGGAGCTTGGGACCTCAGGGTCACTGAGGATGGCTGTGGTAATTTTCAGGGGAGCCCTGGTCCTTATTTTGAGTGCCAATTCCTGGCTCCAGTGCAGAACCCTCAGCCTGCTGGCACAGATCCTTCACCCCGCTGGCATAGACTTTCTAACTTCCACTGCTGATCATCCGGCCTTCCCAGCACAGATTCATGAAATAGACTTGCATGAGTCATTGTCGTGGGCTCTAGGTTTCCAGCTGAACTCACACAGGTTATTGTCATGGGATCCAGGCCCTCAGCTGGATTTTCTAGGTCTTTAGTGTTGTGGACAGATTTCCAGCACTTTCTTTGTATTTGACTCCTCAGGTTACCATTATAAATAATACTATAAATTTTGTGTCCTGTATTGTCTTGTTCTCCTTGCAATCCCTGACTACAACACCCCACATCAGTGGGTACCCACAGGGTCCAGTTCTGCCTTTCTAATAAGCTCCTAAGTGATGCCCATCCTCTGAGCCATGGACCACACACCATGCAGCAGCACCCTGGGGCCCCCTCCCAGTACTCCAAGGTTCAGAAAGCCAGCTGACCATGAAACAAGGAGATTATCCTGAATTCTCCAGGTACACCCAGAGTAACCACAAGGATTTGTGAAAATTGAAGGAAGCATCAGTCATAGAGACGTGACTCGAAGAACGCATGCAGAGCTTAAGGATGGCTGTACAGCGTTTCCTCGCCAGAAAAAGCCAGGAGACCATTGTTATCCATTCTGGACTCTTAAAAAAGAAATGTGGTCCTGCCAATGCTTTGATTTGAGCTCCATGAGACTGGAGTCAGACTTCCAACCTGCAAACTGAAAGATAACAGATTTATGTTGTTTTAAACCAATAAATGTGTGGTTCTTTGTTAAAACAGCAAAAGAAAACAAGTACATTCTCTTTACCATGTTCTCACTGAGTAACTCAGGAGCACACTGGAACGGTCTCTATCACAACGGATAACACTGGAGTGAAGCTTTTCCTTCTCTAAGTCACTACATCATTTTCAAGCTATGGAAACAGGTAAGCACCACAAAGGATCTCATTTTATCTGCAAGTCAAAGAATTGTGCTCCTGACAAGAGAGTCTGCTGCACTAAGTTGGCATCTGAATTTTCATTTTTCAAAAACACTCGAAACTGTTTTCTTGGTTTTAGAACAAGATACTCAGACTAATTTCCTAGAGTCTGATTTTAAGTACAACATTTTATTGTTTTTTAGTGTTCAAAACGTGTCAGCATTACTGCTATAAAAAAAATTGAAAATCCATAAAATAATTTTTGCTAAAATTGTCCTCCTTGCGGTATTTAAAAAGGGCTTTGCCACATTTACCACCAATTAAGTTTAAATGTCAGCAGAATAACTTTTCCATAAACTCTAAATTAGTTAGAATTTTGGTTGGAAGGAACCACCACAAGGACCCAAATGGAAAACATCAGGCCTTAGACCTCTTACATGAACAGATTTTACACTCCCACAGACTGGGGAAAGGGCATGCGGAAAATTAAAGCACCTTGGGACTCTGTGTCTCAAAGCAGTTGAAGTTTTATCGTGCAACAGTTCAACAAAAGAAATTACCATTTGATGGTAAAATTTTTGCGTGACATAACAGAATTGCAAATGAATATGCGAATGCACTCCAGACCTGATACACTGGCTCTGCTCTATGCGTCATCCCCGGCCGTAGCAGGACTGGGTAGTTCTCAGTGCTGGACGCGTGACCGCAGGAGGGTCGCGTGGTCTCTTCTCCTCACCCACTAGCGGTGGGGCCCGTGGGGCAGGGAATCTAAAGAAAGCATCCAGGGAGGCCTTGCTGGGAAGGAGAATCAGGAAGGGCACCAGGATAGCAAGAAAATACGATGCACAGAGGAGCCTGGAACCCTTGCCACTCAGGGTTCCACATTGCAAATGACAGCAACCAACCCTGAGTTTAGGAAAAGGGGATTCAGTGAGAGGCTGCAGAGTTGTTCACGATCCTTTGAGTTGGCGAACAAGCAGGAAATGAAGGCAAGAAACCAAGACGCAGTCTCAGAAGCAGGCCAGACAAGTGACCGCGGCTGCGACCCTGAAGGCTGCGTGCCTGGACGCCTCTGCACATAATAACGGCACATAAAAGTATCCAGTCCATCTAATACCGCTAACTGCTTACAGGATTATTGTATTCCATCTTTATAGACTATCTGGTGAGAAAGATAAAACAGACTTGTTGTGGAAAGAGACCTGCTGAATATTACTTATACAACTGGGAAATTCTGTAGGATGTTTGAGGCCCTGGGCAAATACTTTTGTAGAGTACGTATTCATATAACTAATTTGACTTTAAAATATATTACAGAATTCATGAGTCCCTGCAAAAATGACTTATTGATGGAGCATTAGAACAATGGGTAGAACCGTGGAGCTTTTTGCTGCCCGTCCAATCAGTTTTGATTTTTGGGTGTTTGTTTTGGTACCAGGCATCGAACCCAATCAGTTTATATGAAGACTTTTTTGTGTCCAGATAGCATCTCTTCCTGTTCAGATCTAGAAACCATGCTTTGGGTTCTTTATGAAAAATAAGCAAATGTCTCGTCTCTCACTGTGGACCCATGTTACTACCACAATCTGCGACTCCTCAGAGTCCAATAGGATTGAAATAACATGGGCCTTCTTGCCTCTGCAGTTCCCAAAGCTAGCTACTTCTCACTGATGGTGTTGAATCAGCCCACACATTGCCTGTGAATATTGGCTTCTAAGAATCTCCCAAGAGTTGCTAATTTTCTTCTTAAAGACTGACAATGACCACAAATGCTCTTAACCAGAGTGTGCAAAAAATGTCACCAATAATTCACTTGCTGGCTATGTTAAATTTACCATTCAAAATTTTATGGCATAAATGTAGGAAAACACATTGTACAGCCATGATGACCAAATGCCTGTCTTCTTCATACAACGTCATGGAGGAGGACAGTCAAAGGACCTAAGTGCAGAACAAGAGCAGAATGTTCCCCCTTACACAAAGACATGCATCCTTTATCCCATGGGGCTGAAGACCAAGCCACGGGAGAACATGGAAGGCTCACTGCACAACAAGGGTCTCAGAACTCTGGAACACTCCTCATTCGAGCTGAGAATCCTGAAGAGAGATTGAAGTGACGCCTCCCTGACTGCGTGCCAATGTGGGAATGGAGGGGCACAGGGTGAGGGAGGCCTGTGGGTCCACCCTCCCTCTGGTCTCCGGATGTTCTGTCTGTAACCCACTGTTTGCTTCTGTTTGTCCTATTGTTGACTGTCTATGTCGTTATCTCTGACTCGATAAGGTCACAAAAGGGAATTATATGTGCCAGCAGTCCCGGAAATCACGAACCATCTATAACCACGTCTATTCTGATCTTAGTTAGTTTGAGGACATTGCGTTACTGTTTTCACCAGCTGTCTGGATCCACAGTGTAAATACCCTGCTCTCTTGCTAAATTGCATCTCAAATTCAGCAACTGGCTAATAGCTTACAATGGTCAATGTTCTGGCAAATGCCTGCATAGTAGTGTCTCAAGAACAAATTACTGCTTAAACAAACAACTGGATCAAATACAAGAATCAAGGGACACAATCTGCAAAGTATTTGCTGAGCAATCTCGCCTGTGGCTAGACAAATATCAATGCCAGCTGACATCTGTTTCGATCTATTGTTTTAGATGTAAATGGAGAGTTTGACCTTGTATTTTTGTGCTGCTATTAACTGTGATCAAAGCAACCTATGACAAATTTTATAGGAGGCCATTGGGAAAAATAAAGTGTATTAGAGACTAGTAATATCAAATCATGAAGGGGGAGACATTTGATTTAATGCAGAGCTAGCAATGGGGAAAGCTGTTTATGTTTGTTATCACTACAGAGAAAACAATACATTCCGTGCAATACCCTGAACTGTGTTGCTTCCTGATACCCTATGTTGTATTTGTTAATTGAACAATGTAGCTAATATTTTATCATTTATCATTCTGAATCTACCTCTGGCTTTTTAAATACATGATCTATTATTTTTCTTAAATAACATAATTTTATTTAGCCAAGGATCAACCCTAATTTAATAATAAGAAAAAAATAACAAGATTCACTTATCAAAAATTTTTACAGCAAAAGATTTTATTCTATGAAAAGAAGGGTGGGAAGCAGTTCTGACTGTGAGGGGCTTCTGTAGCTGATTAACTGTCTATTTATACAGCATCTATAGATGGCCGGAGCACATGCAGAGATAATCACAAGTATTCACAGCAGAAATTCCTTCGATGTTTCATGCAGGTCAAGTTCTTTATTCCCGAGAAAGAGTTTGTACAGAGAAATGTCCTAAATTCTTCTAGCAGTGCATTTCCTAACAGCTCCAAGTAATACATCTTGTCCTTGTACGTGAGAAAGTGTTCAGCAAAACCAGATGGCCAAGTGTTTTCCTGTCCCAAGGCACTATAAACTGGGAAGAACAGATTTAAGGTCAAAGAAGTTACAGATTCTAATGACATGCACAGACTCCTTAAAACTCTAGTTCCCCTGTAATTGGATTATTTCATTTCTTCTCCATCCAACTCTTGAGTCACAGTTTGTTATCTAAAAAATATTATTGTAACACACATTGGGCTCAAATCTCCTCCATCCCTATCTTTGTGAAGGTCTCTACAAAACCCACACTATCTTTTGAAACATTGAAAAAGCAATAGGGAAATAAATTTAGACTCTCAACCTAAACAACTCATCTTTATTATTAGATCTTGTGATAGTGTCCCTAACATTTATTGCAGAGAAGCCCAAAGGTAAAGGGATCTTCCAGGCCAATGATTCCCGAACACATCAACTAGAGAGCTTGTCACTACGATGATCCACATGTCTAATAAGTTCTCAGATGACACCGATGCTACAGGACCAAGGGACAGTTTAATAACAAGTTTCCAGGGCCAAGGTTCAGAATTTCAGTGCTGCTATTACTCCCAGCCTCTCCTGTGATTTGTTCCCCGATGCATTTGCTCTTGTGTGACCTGTCTTTCATAACCCTGAGCCTAGCTCCTCTTCCCCTTACCAGTGATGTACCCCTGGGGTCTGCCGCTTTGTCTCTGTCTACAGCCTCTGTTTCTCATCCCACATAAAGATTCCCCTTTCTAGTTTCCAGCCTCCAGAATCCCTCCTTTCAGTTGATGTCAGTAATTTGTAAATGAAGCAGTGTCTAGATACTAAGACTGCAAAGAAAATGTAAATGTAAAAGTAAAAGTAGACTGTAAGTTACCCAAAGGAAGTACAGCAGAAGATAGCAACAGCACTTTTGGGAATCTAAAGGCCTGTTAAGACAGACCAAATAATTCAACCTAAAAATCTGTTAGGAATACAAAATAACATATATGGGTTCATACCAGCCAGTACTCAAAGAGAAGAGTTGTTTATCTCAGTAGACTAAGTGGGGAGAGGGAAGAAATATAAGAAAGGAGCTCTAAAAGGTGTGTGGTGATTAAACAGGTGAAGTGGTCTATGAATGCCAGTCCAGATTTACGGGGAGGAAAGTTTTAGCAAAGGACACAAAGGGATCAGTAAGTACACCCATCAAGGAGAGGCAAAGTGTGCGTATGAAGTTCTTGAATGTCAAGCTCAAAAAGTTTAGTTCTATCTGTAGGTGGAAGAAGGCTCTAGGTACTGGGAGCCAGAGAGATGACTAAGTTGAGTCTACTTCTAACTTTGCTTGACTCTGTTCCAATTTATACCGCTTTCCACTCCTAATTATTAATATCCCCTTTGCTATTCACAGTGACACAGTTTGAATGATAAGCTGCATGGTCTTTCAAAACACAATGGAACTGGTATTTTACCAGAGGAAGAGCACAGCTTATAGTCCCAAGTCATCTGGGTCATAACAGTAGGACTGGACGGGCTGATAGGAGAGCCTTGGTGTGGTTATGTGGGTTGAGATTTATTACGCTTACACATGATGTTCATGGATTTATAAAAATAGGTGAGTTAACTAAGCACCATAACAGCTTATGAATTCAGTTTATGCATCACTAGAATTTTTCAAAACATAAAGTTCAAAGATGGAAAACAATAAAGAGACTTACAGAAAATTAATAAATGGGCGTGTAGAAAGTGAAGAGGGGTTCCTTGATTGTGAATGGGTGAAGAAGGCAGTGGTTGTTCAGGGAATACGAACAGTGAGCTGGTTAGAATGGCAACAGGTATGGAAAATAAGCTAAATGACAGATACATTGTGCTGCATGAGTCACTTTGCTGAGGACCTGGATCCTTCCCTTTCATTTTTCATTTATAATTTATAAAAGTCAGATCTGTATTCTCTGTTGGCTTACATGCTTTTAGATCCAGAAGGGAAAAACATAACAAGCGTACATCCTCTATTTTGTTGGATATATCAGATTTCTAGCTTATATTCCCAAGCTCAGACTCAGATTAAAAAAAAAAATCCATGTTATCGAGACTACTTTTTAATAATTAAGTGATCACCAGCAGAACAATTATCAACTTGCATTTGAGCTTAGACTGTGCCCAAGTTCAATAATATGCCAGAAAGTAATCTTCATTGAGAACCATAACTGAAAGAGAAAACTGGTTTGAGTTACATATGAAAGGATTAATCTGCCTTATACTTTCTCTAGATTCAACTTTATGTAATCTATGCACCCCTGCTTTTTTATCTCTCCTTTCAGCTCCTAAGACAGATGTAATTAGGGTTTATTAGTGCCTGAACCAGAAGAATGTAAGGATTGAGTGGATAAAATATTACCTTAAGTACTGAAGTTTTCTTGGAGTTATCCTCTTAAGTTTATCCCACACTTGTCCTTCATCAGAGCCTTGCACGAAGCCAGCTCAGCATTTGAGCTCTCTGCTCACTTGCTCTGGGCCCGTTTGCTGCTTACTGAGTTCTGTTGAAGTCCCCAACTTCCATACTCAAGGGCTCCCTGGCTGCCATTTTCGGTCTTGGTTTCCAATATTATTTCAAGTCAAAGCTTTTGTACTTAGAGATACTTCCCAGCACCTCGGCAGTTGGAAGTCTGATGATCTTTGCATCTAACCTAAACCATAATGTAAAAGTGGGGAAAAATTCTGGAACACAAGATTTTGCAGATGACAAGACTAAGGGCAGATACATGAATTAACTAGTCAGGGTCCCAGATCAAATCTGTGGCAGATTTAAGACTGGAAGATGAATGCTATGTCTTTCAGTTCAAGGCTTTGTTTACCACAAGAGCATCTTTATTTATGAGCTATGGCTCCAGCATTGAGACCAAATTTAACAATATTGTCATTGTACTTTAATCATTGCCATATATGTCATTCTATTATTTCCACCCACTTACTAAGCTTCATTTACATGGTACCACTAATTCCATTTTCACCTGTAAAACTGAGATGCTCCTAGGGTGAATTATAATAGCTGCTGAAGCAATTCACTAAAAGCAAATTAAATTCAGGCAATAGAGGAATAGCATTACCAGTTTGAAAGGACATGAAGTATCTAAATAATGCTGAATAGTTATCAAAATAAAAGTAAAGGTGAACTCAAATATATAGTCATCCTAGCAACGTTCCTGGGAAACTACTGTCATCAAGAAGACATTTCTGGGTTTTTTATAACAAGTTAGGTCTTTAGATTTCCCAAGAGCACAAAACTAATTAGTGCACATAGTACTGATTCAGTACTGCTTCAAAAGAATAATTCCACCTCCTAAATTGCCAACTTTGAGGGTCTAACAAGCTAAGAACTCATTTTGCCTACAGACCTGAATTATTTTAAAGATAAATTAAACAAAGAACAATGATACAATCACAATATCCCACCCCTGACAGTTGCTGCAAAAAGGCGGGGTGGGGTGCGGGGGTGGATAAAGATCACAGGAGAGTTCCAGAGTCCCAAATGCACGTCTTGTTCCAGCAATTGACACACTTGGACTTCGCCCTTCCCCACTGGAAACCAAAACATTAATTTAAGTGCCTTAGCTAACATGGCTTTTGTGTAAAACATTTATTGGATGCTTGACACTGAAATAAATTAAGAGATGGTGAAAAAACTGTTTTACACAGAGGAATGGGAACTCAAGAGTCAAGATCGATGTATTCTTTTCTTCTGTCTCTTCCATTTTCTATAACAGGTCCCAGAGGAGAAGAACAAGCATAAATAATGAAACAGAAAGAATAAAAACTGGAACATTTGACCTCCTAATCCCTGAGTAGAAATATACCAGTAGAAAGCAGAGACAGAAACCAAAGTCTGCTTCGCCTTTTAGGTCCTGGGGCGCTGTGGGGCGGGTCCCCTTTAGAATCTCCTGCTAGTGCATCTTTAAATGAAACCAACAGGGGTATAAATAATGTTTCCTATAAATTACCTTTAGGAAATGGACAGACTAACCCTCAATCGGAAGGCTCACTAATTTTGCTTTCTTTGGGGTTTTTGTTTGTTTGTTGTCTATGAAGAGAGAGGACACAGTCCTGAGTCAACGAGAAGGTAAGAGGACGTTTCGCATTCATCACCTGCACTAGAAGTTGCTGTGTGTTCTCTCAGTCAGGAAGCGGAATGGCACGGATGAGCTTCCTTCCCACAGTCACAGTTACTGCAGTACTCATGGAAAGGACAAGAAGCATGGGCAAAAAGCAATCCCCCTTGCTGTGCACACTAAAAATCTCAAGAGGAGAAGGAACCCAACTGACTGACACCTACTATGCTCCTGTGTTGACGCCAAGGTTTGAATATTTGCAGCAACTTTAGAATTCCCTGGAATGTAGCTACCATTGGCATTCTCTTACCAAAGACACTAAATCTAAATTGTGCTTACTTCAAAATCCATTTTCTCTCCACAGCGCTACACTGCCTTTAACCACTCTAATAATTGCAGGTGATGGACCAAATATATTAATTAGACAATGATTTACTGTATTTGCATACATTTATTATTACCTAAATGGAGAGAGACAGAGACAGAGACAGAGAACCAGAGAGGAAAATACATGCATAATAATTTAACAGGATGTACGATGAAAGTACCACGATTATTTTGTAATAAAATATCACATATAGCTGGGCGTAGTGGTACACGCCTTTGATCCCAGCACTTGGGAGGCTGCAACCAACCTGGGCTATAAAGTGAGTTCAAGGCCAGCCTGAACTGCATAGTGAGACTCTGTCTCAAAAAATAGGGCCGGGGATTTAGCTCAGTGGCCTACCACCTGCCTGGCAGGCACGAAGTTGTGAGTTCGATCTTTGGTACCAAAAAGTAAATAAATAAATAAACAATAAAATAAAATATCACATATATAGAACTTAAAAAAAAAAAGCCTCTCTTCCAAGTAATTTACAAAAAAATCGCTCACCTATTCAAGGCATCATAATTCTGAATATTTACTTAATCACTATCTTATTTTCCCCTTTATTTCTCTACTAGAAGGAATAATTAGTGGTAAGATGATTTCACAGATGAAATTCCACAGAATGGTCACAAGACGAAGCTTCAAGCCAATTTCTGTTAACACGGGTTCTCCCCGACCTGTTTGGAGTCAGCGTATGAGGAACTTCTTAATCAGACCCCGGGATGCAGCCTGTGGCTAAGGAACCAGCTGTGCTTCCGCGTGACCCTAAGTAGCACCGTGAGGGCTGAGTCACGTGGCCTCGCTGCTGTCATCAGGGGATTTTCTGGCTCGAAGAGTCCATGAGTTCCTAGTGGCCCCTCCAAAAGTTCCCGAGTTAGTTATATGTGTTAGCTCCGGCACAGTCACGTATCAAGTAAACAAAAACCTCAGTCCACACACACGAAAGCATCAGAAGATTCTGTCAAATGTACTTTCAATTCAGAATCAAGCTCTGATTTGCAGTAAAAAAAAAAAAAAAAAAAAAGGAAAATATTGTTCACTTCCTTGTCAGATTGAGACAGCAATCATCTGCATAACACTCAACGGTCAGAAGTATCTTACAGTGAGACCTGAACTCCTCCGTGTCTCTGAGCTTTGCCTTACTTCATGAAGAGGTGTTTAAATTCCTCTGCCGCAGCGCTATACTGCTGCTGAGTGGAATAACCAACACTGAGTTATTCAGCAAGTCAGTCAGGTACGCAGCGCTCTTTCTGACTATCCCAGACCACCCCTTACACGGCTCCTGCGAGGCCCCAGGCCCAGAGCAAAGGGATTCACCAATACCCAATGCGGTGCGATCAAGATATACAGTGAGTGTTTGAATTTTCTTCTAAAAAGTTATCATAGTAAAGGACACATTGCCATTAATCTGCCTCAGAATACTGCCCCACACTTCGAACACGCTTGCCTCGCTCATGCTGCTTTCTGAGGCAGTTCTGGAAGTCGTCTTTCCTAAGGGTCCTCATCGGGAAAGTCAATGTTTTGAATCAACTCAGAACACGGAGGCAGCCAGACCGGTACAACTGCAGACACTTATGAAAGAGGCCGCCAGAGCTGCTGCGGGAAGTAGCATGGGATAAGTGTGCTCAGAGCGAGGGAGGGTATTTTGAGGGAAAGAATGAAAATAATTCTTGCATTGCAATAATTTTTTAAATGTAAACACTCACCCGTGTGTTTCGAGCACACCTCATGTATATCAAGTGGAAATCATTTTTCTTAGCTTTTACATCGCTATTATGAAATAAAAGGTAAAGAACAGGAAAAGTATTTCTTACACATTCAGATGGAAATATCCTCAAAGAACTTGTAGGAAGTCAGTTTTCAGCTCATAATCACCAGTTTTCAGCTGGTAATTTCACTTATCTGCTTAGGTGGCTCCAAAGACATTACTCAGTAGCATACAACTGTACCTACCATCACAGACACTGCAGTTCAACTTACACAGTGCTTCATATATTTCAAAAATAAATAGAAAGGCTTGTGTATATACTAAAAACAATTCAGCAATAAAAATAGGTATACTGTGTTCCAGCTTCTAAAACAACATCAGACATCCAATTAATAAATAACAGTTGAAAAAGTGATCAATTCCAAAGCTTATGGCACTTTTCCCTGTGTCATGATAATTCTCCAGAGATCAGAACAGATCCTCCTCAAATGGGGAGAAGAGCAAGCACTAGAGAGAAGGAGCAGGAGGGGAGGGAAGGGCACGAGAACAAAGTTAAGGTGCATTGTTTCAGGCACCAGTCCCCATGAAGAAGGGAATCATTCCATACTGCAAGCATAAAAAATAAAAAACTGAAAACGAAAGAATCCAAAAAGATAAGCCAAAAAAAAGAAAAAAAAAAGGAGAAGGAAGAAGTGAGGGAAGGAGACAGAGACAGGATTTTCATTTCCTTAGTGTGCAAAAGAAAAAAAAATCTGCCATCTTTTTGCTTAAAACCTTTGGGCAATTATTTTTCTAGCCCATCCCTGTCTGGCTAGCAGAGTAGTAATTAAAATGTAGTCACAGAGCACTGAAACTATTCATCAAAAATCCTCTTCTTATTTTTTAAAACTTAAAAAACTTAGGGTATTCCAAAGTTTTTAATTATGCAGAGGTTAACACAAAATTAGATGCCGTACTCAATATCACTGTATAAACAGCAGAACAGAGTCACTTCCTCACTCTGTTTTTAAATGCCTTATCTATGCACAATGTTCTAAGCATTCAAGATTTAATTGTTATTATGCACCAGGCCTGCCTCAAGGAGTTTGGGGAGAGATGAAAAAAGAATTAAGATATGTAATGCACATATACCAACTCCCCACAATGGGTGTGATCATTATGTACTGTAAACATGTACTAAGAAAAGTAAAAAGAATTTTTAAGAGTAAGTTCAGTCCCAGCCAGGAAGAAAAGGAAATTAAGCAATCAGTGTAAAATATTTTAGAACATAGAAGAATTTATAACATAGGGTTAACTTCATGACCTTGAAATGGGCAAGGAGCTTTTCAGTACAAACACAAATTCAACCAGTGATGAATTACTCATAATTCGACAATACCATAATTAAGAATTTCCATTCATCAAAGAGTAATTAAGAGAGTGTGATGGTTATGTTTACCATGTCAACTTGAATGGACAAATTGGTAAAACATTATTTGTGTGTCTAGGATGGTGTTTGCTAGGAGATTAGCATTAGAAGGCTAGGTAACAATAAGGCCTCACCAGTGTGGGAGGGGGTCCATCCAACCCACTGAGGGCCTCCATAGAACACAAAGTCAGAGACTTGAACTCGCACTCTGTTTGAGCTGGGACATTCATTTCTCACACCCTCTTGGGATAACCATTGGTGGTCCTTTTTCTCAAAACTCTGGGCTTGGAGCAGGTCCTGCCACCTCAGGTTCTCCTGGTTCTTGGACCTTCTGGATCACACTGTGAAATTATTACATTCCCAGACTGATGGTAAAAGTCAAAATTGATAGAGAACCTTAGGAAAGCCTAGTAATAATTATTAATGTTCAATATATACATACTCAATTACTGCTTGCATACCTAATAGAAATACATGCAAATGTTCATCAAAAGATACATGTAAAAATATTTGTAACTAATTTTATAATAGCCCCAAATTGGAAAACAACCCAAATCTTTATAGTGAAAAAAATAAAAATCATGCTTTACACATATGTTGGAATTTATGCAGCAATGATAATAGGCAAACTGCATCTATACATAACTGAATGTTTTTCAACACATACAATGCTCAACATACAACACAGACACACAAAAAAGTACTTACTGCATAATGGTAAAGAAGAAAGAGGGGAAGGAGGAAGAGAAAGAGGAGGAGTAGAACCAAATTAATCTATGTTAATATTCCCACATGCAGTCAAATTGAAGTCACAGGACTGATTTAGTGTTCTGCCTGAAGCCAGGCGTGGTGGCCCACATCTGTGATCCCAGCACTCAGGAGGTTGACACAGGGGAATTCCCACCAGATCAAGGCCAACCTGAGCTATATAGTGAGTTCAGGGTCAGCTGAACTACATATTAAGACCTTGTCTCAAAAAACCATATATATGTGTATATATTCTCCCTGAGAGAACTGTCAGATAAAAATATGTCCTTAACAATGATTTTCAAGACACTAGGCTTCAAATAATGACAGAAATGATCCTTGAGTGGTAAAAATAAAAACAAATGAAATTAATACTACTATGTCCAAGCTTGAGCATGGAGACACATTTAAGACCATCATTCATGAACAATTTTTTTAAAAAAGGCAAATCCCAGAAATATAAAGTTGGACATCCAGAAAGGCAAAAATGGTTCATGTTGGAGAGGAGAGAGTTATACACAGGGAGTACTCTGTAAATCTATCTGCACATGGTCTTCCTCTAGTCTTTGATTCGGTATTAATTATCATATAGGAGTAAGAAAACTGTGTGCCTGGGGAAAGAACCATGAAAAACAGAGGGAATTATATTGAGACTTATAAAGAGGCCTGAATAGTTGCTATTTTCCCCAGCCATAATGAAGAATCTTATAGCTCAGGGGCATTGTGTGTAATACTCAAGAGAGTTTGGCCTCAATCATGGGGCAAAATAAGCCCTAGACAAAAGGCTGTTCTGGTTCCACAAACTTTACAAAGAAGATATGAATAGATCAGAATGTTTCTATGTACCTTAATTATTATTCAGAAAAAAGACTCAAAAATATTTAAAAATACAAAAATGACTGGGCATGGTGGTGCATGCTTGTAATACCAGCATTTCAGGGGCTGAGGCAGGAGAATTGCTGTGAGTTAGAGGCCAGCCTGGGCCACAAAGTGAGTTCAAGACCAGCTTGAATTACATAGGGAAGCCCTGTCTCAAAAACAATAAATAAATAAATAAATAGATAGCTAAATAAATAAGTAAAATATAAAAATGTCAAAACACTGCAAGACAAAATTCACAGTATTGTATGATCAATCAAAACAATTATAAAGCATGTAAAGGAGATGGAAAATGTGATCAATAATAAAGGAAAAATGAACCCATGACAACCTTGAAATGACAAACATGATACAGTTAGTACAAGGACACTGAAGAGTTATCATGGAAAAACAGAAATCATAAAAATTCTCAATTAACCCAAAGAAATCAAGTGAAAAAATAACAAAGGATAGGTGAGAGAAACAAAAAACAAATAGCAAGAAGAAATATTTAAACTTAATCATATCAATAATTACACTGCATGTAAATGCTCTAAACACTTAAGGCAGAGTTTTAAGTTAGATAAAGAAGCAAGACCCAACTATCAGTTAAAAAAGAAACTTGGCTCACAGACAAGAAGCAAATAGATTAAAAATAAAAGATGTAAAAGAATATATCATGCTGATATTAGACAAAAGAGATACTGTTGTTTGAGTTTGATGCATGTTCCCAAAGGTCTATTGTAATTAAAGATTTGATCCCTGGGGTGGCCCTTTAGGGGACTAAGGCCTAGCAGAAGGTCCTTAGCTGATTGACAGTAGAACTAATTTGCATGTGATTCCTCAAATTCTTGCGTGACCACGAGTTTGCAAGAGACAATTTTTATAAGAAAGAGCAAGCCCGGCCCTGCCTACCCTCCTTGTCACTGTCCAAGATGTGACCATTTGCTCCCAGACTCACCCATCTGCATGTGCAGCCTTTGCCAGAGGTCAAACTAGGGACACTCACCTAATCTTGGACTTGAACTTCCAAAGCTGTGAGCTACAAACACTCTCTTTATATGTCGGCTACTTCAGGTATTTCATTATCTTGACAAAAGCTGCCTTATACAGTAGAATTCAAAGTGAAACATATTAATGTATTGCCAGGAATGTGCAGATGTATTTCACAATGATCAAGGCATATATTCATTAAGAGAACATAAGAATCCTAAGCTGATTCTAATATACTAATACATAGGTACATCAAAATACATGAAAATAGACAAATCTACAATTACAGTGACAGATTTCAGCCTCGCTCTTGTGAGAGACCAATTACTGAGAAAATCAGTAGGTAATAGAAGACTAAAAAACATTTTCCATCAATTTGAGCTTATATACAGTATCAGGGATCCCTGCAATGAGTCTCCTATCTCCAGCAAGACAAAATGGTGGTGCACTGGGGATCCAGGGTTGACCAGTTGTTCATGGGGCACAAACTTCCACAGGGCAATCAGAACCTCAATTTTTATTGATTGAGAAGGGGATTTTAGGATGACTCAGAGGGTGGTGGTGATTTTAAACCAATGAGGATCTTCCCCTGGAGTGCTTTTAGTCTTAGAAGTCTTAGTCTTAGTTTTAGTCTTAGTCTTAGTCTTAGTGGGTGGGAGAGGATGGCCCACCCCTAATGGGATAATGGGAAATCTAAGAAGGTGATACCAAAACTCCCAAACTTCCATTCATCCCTTAGTGAAGTATATAAAACTAGCCACTGTGAATTTGTGGTCCCCAATAATGCATGTATATGATACTAAGACTATTAATGGCAAAATACTGCTTTTTCACCTAAACATAGGACTTTCATTATAACATATCATATTCTGGGTTATGGTAGTCTCAATAGATTTTTTTTAAGTTTCAAATCATATGAAGTATGTTTTCTGATCACAATAAAGTTGAAATAAGTTACAGAAAAGTATCCAAGAAATCTCCCAAATATTTGGAAACTAAATAATATATTTCTAAATAATCCAATGGTCAAAAAAATAATAAAAAGGAAACTTTAAGGTATTTTTAACTAAATAAAAATGCAACACATCAAACTGTGAGTCATCTCCAAAGTAGTATTTAAAGAAAACTTTATAAACTAATCATTCACATTAGGAAAGCAAGATCTAAAATTATTGATCTTCTTTCCACCTTAGGAAAACCAGAAAAAGGAGACAAATCAAATAGAAAGTAATTAAAGAAAGGAAATAATAAGAATGGAAAATGAATGAAATAGAAAGTAGGAAAAAGAAGCAATGGAACCAAATGCTTTTTTTAAAAAGCTGGTCATTAAATTCAATAAATCTGAAGACAGAATGATCAGAAGAAAAGGGGTTAAAGAATACACAAACATTAATATCAAAAATGAGAGACATGACATCCCTACAAATTCTACAAATGGTAAATGGGTAAAAGGTTAGTATGATGAGCAACTGTATGCCTCTTAGACAAAGTACATAAATTCATTGAGAGGTACAGGCTACCAAAGGTCACACAGGAAGAAATAATAACCTGAATAACTCCATATCTACTAAAGAAGTAGAAATTACAGATAAGAATCTTTCTGCATAGAACATTAGATTCAATCAATACTATCTTCCACTGTTCATATAATCAATACCCATTCCTGTGTATTTTTCTTCAAACTATCCCTTGTACCATCATTGTTCAAACTCTTGCAAATTTTGCTTAAATAAGTATAAAGACTTCTAAGCCATTATTCTGCTTTCTTTCTTTCCAATGAAATCTCTTCACCACTTCTTTTGTCCACCTGCTTGAAACAGCTTTAAAATTCTCTTCTACTCTGCAAGAAAAATCGATTTTCCACAGTTCTTTCACATTTTCCTTGTCTTTTGAAACAAAGCACTGACTGCCCTTCCTTTAAGATTATCTCTACAAGGATACTTATAAAAAAGATAGAGATCATCTATGTTTTCAGGGCAAATGACATGCTTAGGGCTTGGAAAGGCACAGCGGCTTCTGAAAGAAAGATGGCCACATTTCCTTACAGTATAAAATATTCAGGCCTCCTGAACTCAAGATTCCTCTCCTACAGTAAGACCTACTGCGTGTGTAGGTGTCATGTGGACTTCTTTTTATCACACTAAAGGAATGAGAGCTCAGGGAACCAGACCATCCTGCCCACAAATGCTACCCAGTACACTGGCCTCTGACACTGCTATGGCCGTTAACTTCTGACTGCAGAGTTTCAAGTTTTAAACTAGGGTTCTTGAAACTGACAAACCAGTATTCTAGATAGTAAACGGGGTAAAATTTCAGATCTTCCGTATTTTTGAGACTTAGGATTACATGGAAGACAAAATCATCCATGACCAGTTTCCATCCATATCAGAACTGTTTCAAAGCATTCCAGCTCAAATCTAACAAGCAGCCGCATTACAGAAACTTGTAGGATAAATAGAGTTTGTATTTAGGGCCCTCTAAAATCTGACTGAAATTTGATTTTTCAAACTCATTTTCCAGGTTAAAAAAAAAAACAGAAATAACTAAAAGAGACAGGAAAAGAGACATTTTCGCAAAAGCCTATTGAAATATGGAAGGCAGGATGGACACATAAAAATGTAAGAAAACATTAAATTTCAAAGGCTATAATAGGAAGACATAACAAAGAAAAAGAGATGCATCCAGAACTGTTGGATATCAAAGAAGGTATCCGAAAAAGAAGAAACATCTAATGGCTAGCAGAGTCCAATGATAACTGACAGAGGAAAAGAGAGGTACAACCTTAAAAAATAGAAAAGAATGATTTCCTCAAGGAGATCAGAATCCTGGAAACTATCAAAAGTGACTTTTTGAGCTAAAAACATAGAATTCTTTCTAAAAAGTAGTTGAAGAAACTCCTTAAATTTAGGACAGCAATATTAAGTTGCTAAAGGAAACAAAAATCAGAACAAGTTGGAGGAGAGACAACCTGGACCATGACAGTACAATGCTCCAAGAATTACTAGGTGAGTCTCAGAGTGAGCCGGCCCTGAAAGCACATGCGGGCTGCAGAGTGAATCCGGACTCGGCGTGGGCAAGCAGAGATGCTGGGAATGGGAATGCGGGGCCGTGCAAAAGCTGACAACTGGTTAGATGCTGGTCTGATGGGAAAACATTTCAGGGGTGGGATTCTTAAAAAGCTGAAGTTGGGCAATATGCATTTCAGGAGTCATTATTTTAGCAGTTCCAGAATATATTACTCCCAGAATATATTACTTTCACAAAACCTGGAAGAATAGGATAAAAATACAAATAATCTCAAAACAAAAAGATTACATTGAACAAACAATGCTCATGAAGGAAAGTATACAGATTATGAAGGAATTTAAATGTAAAAATTTGACTGAATGATTCTCAAGATAGAACACAAGAATTGGAAATAAAACCAGAAACAAATACCTTATAGCTACACAAAAAGATGAAGGAGAAAATATTGTAACTTAAAATCTGGAACATTTAAAAACTAGCTATAATGTCTTAAAGCACAAGGCTCTAAGGCACACAGGTTTCAGAGCAATAAAAAGGAGCCTCAGTTCTGATGTCTCTTAAGAATGACTCTTTGGGGGCGGGGATATAACTCAGCAGCATAAGCACCTGCCTGGCAAGCACAAGGTCTTGAGTTCAATTCCCGGTATCAAAAAAAAAAAAAAAAAAGTGATTCTTAGGTAAGTACCAAGACAATACTTCCTTCTTAGCAGGTTCCTGGGCTTAGCAATTTATAGCAAATAGGAATGAAAAGGTATAGAATGGAAAATGCCTGAGACACTGGAACACTGTATCTGTAGGTCCAGGGTGCTTGCTGTACAAAGATAAAATAGAAATTAAAGGATTTGAATATATGCAGAAGGAAGAAAACCCATCTGAAATGAGACCCATAAGCCAAAGTCACCATTATTATAATTTCTAAGCTTGGAAAAAATTACAGAGCACATGGGCAGGTCTCCCTGCCTGACTCTGGTCATGGGATAATGCCAAAATTAACTCTTACTGGGAGAAAACTCTGACTTTCAAGTTGACTGGTTGTGCTAATCAACTTTCTTATACTGTAACAAAATATTCAAGTCTATTAACTTACAAGAAAAAAAGGTTTCTTTAGGCTCGTAGTTTTGAGGTTTGAGTCCATGGTTGACTGCCCTTTTGCTTGTGAGTCTGCAGGAAGGCAGATGTCACGGTAGTTGCATGAGATGGAGGTATCTGCATACTCTGTGGCATCCAGGAAGCAGAGATAGACAGGAAGGGGCAAGATTTCCCACACCCCTTCAGGAGCACACCCCAGTACCCTATCTCCCCCACCAGACCCAGCCTCTTAAGGAAACTACTGCTTCTCATTAACATCACCAGCATTCCTATGGAAGACATTCCAGATCCAAACTATATTCGGTTCTGCTGGTCATGGATTTGAAACAGTTGAAATTATGGACTGGGATTATGACAAGCATGAACCAAGAAAATTATCCCCAGCTAATTTCCTTCTCTAAAAACACTTCCAAGTCTTCGACAACACTAAATTCGGGGTTGTGGAAACCCAATTCCCCTTGAGATCACCGCTCTCAATAGCATGACTGTAGGATTGGTGCTCGAATAAATTCTTTTCTTCAAAGTAAGGCTATGGAAGAACTAGTAAGGTAACTGAAAGCATCACATATATTATAGTGAAAACCCTTGGCCACAGGCACTAAAGAAAACCTGATTCAGCCCGTGTACCAGGTATAGAATGGGAAATCGAGAAAGGACTACAAATATAAAAGGGCTGAAGTTCTTTAATTTTAATTTTATTTAAGCAATATAATATGATGTGGCACTTGAAATCCATGGACTCTCTGTGAAATTTGGATAACTGAAGGGGTTTATATCAAAATGCAGGTCATCTCTTGTGCTGGAGCAAATGTATGACCAGAGCGGCCTCCAAGTTTCATTTAATCTTACTGCAAAATTCCTACCACCAATTTTGGGCTTTACACACATCCTTAGTTGCAAAATATTGATTTAGCTTGTAAATTGTTCTGACTTAACTCAGAGCCTTCTGGGTACTAAATCTACAGTGTGCACTATGTTTCCAAAAGGCTCAAGAATCTGTGTGAGGAGAGTTGTCTCACAAAGAGAGAAGCTGTTCCAAACATTTCATCTTTTCCCCCAAAAGGGAAAGCCATATTCCTGATTGAGTTTGGACTTAATGATTAAACCCAAAGTCTTAAAAGCAACAACAACAACAACAACAACAACAATTCATGGAGTAAGACAATGGCAGAGTATTTTGGTGACTTCAAGATGCTGTAACAAAATACCATAAATCGGGTGTCTTGGTGACCACTGAGATTCATTTCCTTCATATCCAGAGATGGGAATCCAAGATCAAGGGTCCTGGCAAGTTCAGAACTGGGAGAGGGCTCCTCCCTGGAGAAACCCTGCTTCTTTCCTTAGCCTGCAGGGCAGAAAGGCAAATGCTTCTTCAAGGCTTCCTTTCCTAGGGCACCAGTCTCATTGGTGAGGTTCTGCTGCCATGAACTCGTCACCCCAAAGGTCCTATCATCACCTTGGGGTGAGGACTTCAGATGTGAATCTGGAGGAACACAGGGTTCAGGAGTGTGAAATTCTAGCTTCGGGCCATGGTACAGACATAGAGGGGAGCTCAGCGCGTTATTAGATTGATAACTTTGGGAACAGGAACTGGACAAACAGAGCCAAGGCCCGTCCTCCTCTGGTGAGAACAATGTGCCTAAAGAGAGTACACATCGTTCCCCACCCTCGGCACAGCTAAAACTTTACAGCTCTGCCTTCTGGGAGATGGCCTGCCACAGTGCAAACAGGCCTGCGTGTGGTTGAAGCTGCCTGTTTACGACTTTCCAGGGTTCATCAGCTCTGCGCACCCCAAGACAGCTGTCTCAGCAGCTCCGGCAATAACAGCGCTAGCATGCAGCGCCTCCCTGGCTAGGCTGCTTCCTCCACCTCAACTGAGACAGAATCAAGACAGAGGGTCTAGAGGGGCATGGTGTACAGCTCCTCCGGAAACCCCAGTCTCTGCATCCCTGGGGCCCCATCACATCCAGACCACAGCCATCACCAAGGGCTGTCACCAGCCAGGCCTCAGTGCACAGGGGAAAGGGGCCCCTGGCCCAGTGCAGAAAAGGGGTGAAGATGAGATGACGGCGGGAGGCAGGAGGCAGGATGGACGCGATCCAGGCAGGTTCAGTGTGTGCAGGAATGTGACGGTGAAACCCATTGAGTAGTGCAATTAATATGCTACTCACTAAGAGATAGGAAAGGTCACGGTTCTAGTGAGGGAGAGATGGGGTAACAGACTGGCACCACACGGGTAGGAGGAAGAGAACTTCGGAGATGATATCAGCTCATTCTGGGGGTCGGGGGACCCTGAGAGTGGCAGTGCAGGGAGGAAGGGGACGCAGACCCTGCCTGATGGCATCGCTCTTGGTCATATGACCATGTGCCCCATGCAGCCCTGGACAGGCACTGCGATCAAGTTGATGGCACAGGGACGCCAGGGCACAGGGGGCCCTCTGCCACCCACCATGCCTTGCCAGGTGGCCCCAGCCCAAGTCTCCCCAGTCTCCAGAAATTTTGATTCCCAAACTCCTCATTTCTCCAGCCAGAAGCTTCTCTGCCTCTTCTTCCTCCTGATTCTTTTTGTTTCCCTTTGCACCTGAAGCTCTGCACCCTTGCCCGGGGTGACCACCCACAGGGTGGCATCTCCAGCCACCAGAACTCTCCCGGAGACTCAGCCCACGACTTCCTCCCGTCCTGCCTGTGCCTGGCACCCTGGCTGGACAGCAGATGACCCAAAACCCTTTCTAGAGAGCTCAGGCGCCCTCTGGGAGGCGGCGGGAGGAAGGCAGCTGAGTGAGCAGAGCTCACTCTTTTCAAGGGAAACCAGAGGGAAGGCTGAGGACATTTAGATAAAGTTGTCCTCTCGCAAGTATAACAATAAAAACACTGACTGTGTGTGTGTGGAGGAGCGCACACTGGGGTTCTTACCTGGACCGCTCCACGACTTCCGGTTGTTCTTCCAGATAACCACTGTTCCACTGTTGTTATTTCTGTTGTAGGTAAAAGGGAACCAAGGCTTTGGGGTTAAACATTTCCCAAATTTGCAAAGATAAAAAGAAATCCAGAAGAACAAGACCTCGGGTCTGCCCAACTTGGGAATCCCTAACCTCTTTGTCACTTTGAGTACATGACAACCATATTTTCCTATTTATTCCTCATTCTGAAAAAAAAAATTTATTCAACTTTTTTATCCAAAAGATCTGGAACTTTAAAGCCCTTGGAATACCATTATACCTAAAAGCACACATAAGGCACCAACGTGTGGCCAACGCTTGGGAAATATTTACTCAGTAGATTTAGAACAGAATTATACACCTCCAGCTGCCCTTTACCCTCCAGATATTTTTCTACAAATTCTCTTGCTTCTATAAGCCACTGACGGCCAGCCAAGCTAAGGCCACGATGCTGGCTTAGAACCCACCATCTGTCAGTCTGTTTGGTTAGATCACCTGTCTTTCTTCCAGATGGTCCCTACTGCAAATCTTTTCATTACCAGACGACCGTCACACCAACCTGAAGCCTCACAGAGCCACTCTCTGAAGCATCTCAGTGGAGTCCCAATGCTAGTCCACACATGACAATACATCAGGCACAGTGCATGGAACCTCGACACCAGCCCTCCAACAGCCCCCTGGGCCTTCGGACTCTGGTGTGCGTTCCTGGTCAAAGTCCGGCCCCTGCAACTTTAATGCCCCCTCGAACTCCCTGCTCAGAGTCTGCTTCATTAGCCCCCAAATACATGTTTACATTTCTTAATTTTCAGTGGAACCGGAATGACTAATAACATAGAAATGAGCTTATCTGCACTAATTATATTGTATCTATAAAGAAAGATAAAACAATAAAATATAAATTTTAACTCAACCAATAAAGTTAAAAGATTAGTAGCATCAGTGTCAATAAGAATGTGAAGAAAAGAGATGTTTTCATTCATTGGCAACAAAAATCACTTCAGTATTTGGAAAGCTGTTTCTTCCACAACTTCAAATGGCAAAGCTATTACTCTGAAGATTTACTCTATAGATACATACATATATATACATGTACACACATATATGTGTGTATATATATATATACATATATATGTGTATATATATATATATATAATTTTTTTTTTTGTACCAGGAATCGAATTCCTGACCTTGCACTTGTCAGGCAGGCGCTGTGCCACTGAGCTATATCCCTGGCCCTTCTGTAGATATTTCTAAGCAATTGGGCAAAAATACATTCAAATTACTAAATGTGCTATTAAAAATAGTGCATTGCCTAATTCTGGTGTTCTATCAGTGAGTGTAAATAGCAATAATATATGTTGCATTTTCAAAAAGCTAGAAGAAGGATTTTTAGTTTTTTCACCACAATGATAAATGAGAAAAGATAAATGTTCAAGGAGTTTAGCCTGATTTGAACATTATATAATATCTATATACACCAAAATGTCTCATTTTAACCCATAAATATGTATAATTTATATGTGCCTATTAAACACATTACCTAGGAAACAGCCCAAGTCCCAAATAAGAAATATGTAGCCAGTTAAATTTGATGGTGCTTGCACACAATGGCACACTTCACTTCTTTAAAAAATTATTGATATTTTATTGCCTTTTATGTATGACATGGAAAGATACTC